>PVKU01016512.1:0-14395 GCA_004027475.1 Anoura caudifer | reverse complement strand
GCAAGGCTGCGTGTGTGTGCGAGGAGCTGGCAGGGTTACCGATGTTCAGGGCCAGGAAGGACCTGGAGGAAGATTTGGTCCAGCCCATTTCACAGACGGGAAAATGAGGCCTGCGGAAGTGGCCCTACTTGGTGATGGCACAGCCAGGCTGGGGTGGAATGTCTAGGTCACGGGGTTCCCCCACATCTCTAGCTCTAGGCCCACTGACCCCCTCACGCCCCTCATGCTCCATGCAGGGGGCCTGCGAGGCTTCCCTTCAGAATGAAAATCAAATTAAAAAGCTATTTTCGGCTCAGCTGGGAGGCTCTCCTGCCTGTCTCTAATTAAAATGGAATGGCATGTCAAGTGCAGGAGGGGGCTGGTCCCCAAGGCTGCAGTGGGACCAGACTCTCATTTCCCTGCGCAGGGGCCCTGAAAGCAGATGGAGGGCATGGGGGCAGGTCGGAGGCCCCGCCCCGGGTCAGAGCACCAGGCCGCTGTGCCCGGAGGAGGGGCACCTCCAGCACCCATTTGTGGGTCTGTGTTGGCAGATGCTAGGCCCCGGGGCTGGCCTTCACAGGGAGGCTGCAAGAGAGAATGGACATAGCCCAGGGCAGCGAGCTGTGTGGCTTCAGGCAGCCCAGGGCCCTCTCCTGACAACGAGGGATTTGACCCTGGCAACCATGTTTACAGTTGGTGTTCTCTTTAAGGAGCTTCTGAGATGTGTAGGTTCAGTGTCAGCAGCAACTAAGTAAAACAACAGCCTCTTCTGGGGTGCATGCAAGTGTGTATTCGTGCAAGGACGTGTGTGTATGTATGGGTGCATACGTGATTCCTCCCCTGACTTTGAGCTCGCCAGGCAACACCTGGGACCTGGGGCTCAGGATTGGCACCACGGCCGCAGAGCAGGCTCACGGTGGTCCCAGGAAATGGTTGTGTTTGGGTTTCATGGGAAGGCGGGCCCTCCTGCTGGGTCCCCTGGAGCCCCCCAGAAAGTGTCCCAACAATAGGACCTGACCTTCCCCATCTGACCGGCCAGGGTCCCCAGGCTCTGGAGGGAGCAGCTACAGTATATTCCAAAGTGGACAGCATGCGGGGAAGGAAGAAACAAGCTGGCCCCTTCAGAGACGGGCAGGCTGAGAAGAGGTCACAGTGGTGCCCACATGTGGGCTGGGGTCCTGGGTCCTGTGGTCAGCGGGTCAGTGGCGCAAGGGCCACCTTTGCACCGGGTGTGGGTGGAGCCTGAAGCAGGCCCTGTGCACTGATAGGGAGGGCACACCTGGAGGCTCTGCTTCTCCATGGCCTGGATTCCCACTGGTCATCCCCCCGCAGGGAAGAGGTCCTGCAGCAGGAGCCCCCACCCCACAGCTCTGGGGAGCGGCCTCACTGTCTCTGAAGAAGGCACCACAGCCCCAGCTGGCAATGGCCAGAGACTCCCCGCCCAGCCACGTGGACCTTCCTCTGAAGCGAGTCTGCCTGGAGCCCCCCACTCCCCTCCCAGGACTGCCAGCTGTTCTCAGCAGCTGGCCCTGGTCCTTTCCTGGGCCCTGGCATCCTCATCATCCCTAGACTCTACAAGCTGAATCGTGAGCTCCTGGATTCACATGGCGAAGCTCTAACCTCTACTCCCTTGGAATGTGGCTGCATTGGAGACAGGGCCTTTAAGGGGGTAAATAAGTTAAAATGAGGTCTTCATGGATGGCCCCCAAAATAATATGACTGGTGTCCTCGTAAGAAGAGGAGATCAGGTCACAGACCCAGAGACGGCCATGTGAAGACTTGGAGAAGGTGGTCGGTCATCTACAAGCCAAGGAGAGGGGCCTGGGAAGAAAGCAACACTGCCAACACCTTGACCTTGGGCCTCCAGCCTCCAGGAGTGTGAGAAAATCCACGGCCATTGCTTCAGGGGCCTGAGCTGCTCCTCTCGCACACGCCCACCCAGCCCTAATTCCCCTCAGCTCTAATCTACGGCCCCGGGATGCAAATCCACACCTGGACCTCCAGTCTCTTCTGAGGCCCAGCCTCTGTCCCCACCTGCTCTCAGGGGTCTCCACCTCACCCCCACTTCACCCCAAGTGGAAGGCCAGATGGCAGAATGGAGTGAGCACAGGTTCTGGCTGCCAGTGTTGCTCGCTGCCACCCTGGCAAAAGCCTCAAACCTCCGTTTCCACATTAGTAAAGGCGGAGCCAGAAACATGCCCTAGACAGCGCTGTCCGTGAGGGTCTGGGGGCGCAGGCACAGGGCCCAGCTCTGGGTTTGAGCTGTACTTGGCGCTCAGCAAATGGCAGCTGTTGTTTTTATTATTTCTTATAAAGCTGCCCCCTTCTGGTCTATCCCAGGCTGGTTAGTCGAGTCGCCAAGCTGGGCCCTTGGCCTGGCCCCTTCACCAGCTCCCCTCACCTGCCCCCACAGCGTGGGTCTGTTTGCTCCATTAGCTCACCTGTCCCCAGGGGCACTTACTAAGCAGTAGCCACCATGGTCTGCTGAGCCCCCGAGTGGGGGCTGGGGCGAGAGGCACTTGGCATATCTGCTTCAGCTTATCCGTGTAAACAAATTGGTTTTTCCACAATCAATTACGATATAAGGGAGTGTGCATTGCCCTCTTCACCTGGCCTCTCTCATCTTTTAACCAGAAGGCGGCAAGACTCAAATGACTGTTCTCAGAGCCTTCCAGAGTTTTCTTTCTTAAGCAAAAATAGGCCTGAGCCCTCCCTGCTTACAACCCTCCTGGGGCTGCCCTGGCCGGGTGGCTCAGTTGGTTGGAGCGTCATCCCTTGCACCAGAAGGCTGTGGGGCTCAATCCCTGGTCAAACAAAAACAAAAACAAAAACACCTCCCAAGGCTGCACCTGCCTTCCAATGGGCCCAGTCCTGTGCCTCCACCGTCCAGCCTCACCTGGGCCTTCCTGCCTTCCTGCCTGTCGCCCCTTCACCTCCCCCTGCCCTCAGCATACACCCCCTCCTCACCCCTGCCACATGAAAGACGTTACCAACTTTGGGCATGGGGCCCCACCACCGTCACCCAAGTGTCACTCCTCAGGCCACCCTGGCCCTTTGCCACCTCTTTCTAACTTGAACACTCACCTGTCTTCACTATCACCTCCTTCCCGAGGCCTCCTGACGCCTCCTCTCTGCTCCCTGAGGTACAGCCTCCACCAGAGCCCTTAGCAGCTTGTAGTGTGGGGTTTGCAGCACCTTCTTTCATATCGATCTGCCCACCGGGTCAGAAGCCCCTCAGGGGAGGAAGAAATCAGGTCTGGCTTTATTTGAGGCTCCGGTACCTGGCGCACGCCCGTGCCCCACGTTTGCGGGATGAGTGAATGAATTAGTGAATGAATGCACATGAGTCGGATTGAGCCAGGTACTCCTCACACCTCATTTCATTTCACCCTCTCACGGCTGAACAAGTACAAGATTATAGGAAGGGCAGATTCTCTCTGCTTTCCCTGCCTCTCAGACCTCCACTGTCCCCTGGGGTTTCCCTTTACCAGGGACCCCACTTCCCAGGACTGGTGCTGAATATCTTAGGATATTGGCACCCCACCGTGGAGGACCCCGACACATGAATACGTTGCATTTCAGGCGCCCATAATAAGATCAAAATAAATACAGATTGGTTGACAATCATGCAGATGTTCTTGGCTTTTCACCTTTCTGGGCTATCTCCCTGGATGCCCGGGAATGTTAGGTGCCGGCCACGATAGGCTCCACTCAGTTTCACAAACGCTTGTCCAGCGTGCGGGGTCGTGCTGGGCAGCGGCTCCCACAGTGGCTGAGGGTCAGAAGAATCTCTGATTCTGAGATTTAGGTGGGAGATGAGGACCTGCTACACTCAGAGAGGCGGAAAAGACACGAAGGCATTTCCAGCAGAGGAGCTGGGGTGAGCAAAACAGTGGGGGGCCTCCGGGTAAGAGAGGCCTGGGGCCCAGACAGAGGGAGCATTTTGGAGAGTTGAGGGTAATGAGATTGGAAACAGAACTCAATAAATGCTAGTTTCCTCTCCATTTCTCTTAATTTAAAAAGACTGGCAATGGATCAGTTTGAGAACCAAATCTGGGAACCTGCCATGGAGCCGGTGGTCCCAGGGAAATAGGGGCCATGTGCCTACCGAGACTGGAGCTCCACCTGCCTCTGGGGCCTGTCCTCCTAGCTAATGCCTCTGAGCCTCCAGTTCCTAAACAACCATGAAATCCACAGCAACCTCGGTTTTTTGAGCTCACCTCCTGCCAGACACCAGCCCAGCCCTTAATCCCACTTAATCTTCCCCGCAGCCCTTCCAAGTGGAGACCGCTATTGTCCTCACGCTGCAAATAAGTTCCTGGAGGGTGTGTAGCTAGCCCAAGGTCAAAGGAAGGTAAGTGATCTGGCTCTCAAGGCCTCTTGAGAGAGGCTGGTGCGCATGGACTCAGACGACCTACAAGAAGCCTGAGCACAGGGGGAAGCCCATAAGGCGAGTCTTCCTCAGCCTGGGACACCCAGAGGAGGGGCCCAGGCGTGTGCACAGCCAGGATGACTGCCATCCTGCCTTTCCCACCTGGGGTGACAGTGACCATGGCCAGGGGCAGAGGGCAAGAGCGGTTCCAAGAAAGAAGATTCAAGCGCTCCCGGCTCTGACAGATACTAAGATGCTTTGTTTTGTGAGTACACAAAATCACCCACCACAGCCAGCATGCGGGGCACCAAGCAGGACAGGGTCTCTCTGATCGCGTTTCTCCCCAGGACAGGACAGGGCACCCTGGATTTCGTTGCCAGCATCAGAAGACCTGGGTGTTCACTGCTTAGCTTCTGACGCCATCTAGTGGTGAAGGGAGACTTTCCTCTGCAGCTGGACAACCGGGACAGCAGGGCTTCCAGGACTAGCTTTCCTTAGGGAGCTCCTGTGTATAGGACATTTTGGGGGAGCCACCTGCTGTCCATGAGAGTTCATCTGTGAACGAGTGGGAGGGAAATCGGAAAGAGGAGTTGGAATCTAAGGCTGGGACCCTGGTTCCAGCTCCCCTGGTTGCCTTAGATAACTTCCTTGGGTTCGCCACATGCAAGATGGGGCTGCTCACCCTGCCCACCCTCAACCCTGCCACCTCCCTTCCAGGAGCGCTGTGAGAATCCTATGGGATGTGATGAGGGCAGCATCTTGTCAGCTCAAAAGTGCTACAAAAGAGCAAAGTACAGTGTTCATGAGAAAATGCACCAGAGTAAGTTCCAGAATGCTAAGAGCCAATGAAGGGCTGGGAGCTGGTGCAGGAAGGGTGAGAAGGGGCAGGGGAGGTCATGAAAGGCAGGGCCATCAGCAGATACAGACACATCTGTTTAGGACAAAAGGAGCCTGGCAGGGAGATGCGGGCAATGCTGTTGGAAAAGGAAGTCCAAAAATACTCATTTCCTGTTCCTTCCTCTTAATTAAAAAGGCAGGAAAAGGTGATGGCTTTGTTTGCCTCTATGAATCAGAAAAAATGTAAATGTCTCCTTCTCTGAGTGGGTTTCCCAGTGCCTTGGCACTGTCGAAGCAAGGTCCCCACCCCCTGGGGGGGGTGAGGAGGCCAGTCCTGCCCCAACTCTGGGCTCTGGCCCTCCTTCCCAGGCACCTGCTACTTCCCCCACCTCCTCATCCAGCCCCTCTGAATGCCCGCTGGAAGACAGGTCTTAGTTTTAGGCAGCTGGACCTTTCCTCTTCCTGGCTGCACTGCTAACTGGCCCAAGCCTTGGTGTTTCCACCAGTAAAACACAAAAATAATAAATACATTATAATTATTCAATTAAAGATGAAGTGAGGCCCTGGCTGGAGTGGCTCAGTGGACTGAGTGCTGGCCCGTGAACCAAAGGGTGGCCAGTTCAATTCCCAGTCAGGGGACATGCCTGGATTACAAGCCAGGTCCCCAGTAGGGGGTGAGCAAGAGGCAACCACACACTGATGTTTCTCTCCCTCTTTCTCCCTTTCCGCCTCTCCAAAAATAAATAAAATCTTTTTTAAAAAAGATGAAGCGAGATTATGTGTCTTGCACACAAAATATGGTGCCTGGCACTTGGGAAGAAAATATGTTTGTTTATTGAGGAAGTTTCCACGTTTTAAGTTACACATGAGAAGCTGCTTGACAAGGGATATCGGCTGGGTTTCCCGCCTGAGAAAAGAGGAAACCCTACCATGTGTGGGTTGCAGAAAGGAGAAGGCCATGTCAGGGCCACATTGTCACCTGCTGAGGTGCCACCAGGCTGTGGAGTCAGGCTCTCCAGTGTCCCTCCAGGCATTGCTTAGTGATGGCCACCTAGGGACACGGATGAAGCATGGTGTGTCACTAGGGAAATCATGCCTGTTTATGGTAGTCAACAATCTAAAGTAACATAGAGAAAACATCAAATGAGAAGTCACCACAATCCCACCTCCCCAAAGTGACTGTTGTTCACAGTTGGGACAGAGGCTGGGGTCCTGAGAGAAGCCATTTAAGAAACGGGGACAGAGGCCTGCTGCCAGCCCAGATGCCCCAGGGGTCCTGAGGGCACGGTCACCGGGGAGGGTCAGGGGTGGGGTGTTGGCTAGCCCCCTCCTTCCCATCTGACCACCCCCCTCTGAGCCACCTTTGCCTCGGCCTTCCTGTGTTTCCCACGTCTCCTGGTGTCCACATCTGTCCTCCACCCCTGCGCCTCTCAGAACAGGACAGCATGTGACTGACCAGGGCACCCCGAGGCCTTGCAGGACACTTGGCACAGAGGGAACATTCAACACACGTTTATTGAAAATGCAGCACTGACCTTGAACATCAGCTCTTACTCCTAAATGCTTACGGGGGGCGGGGGGCACTTAGGTGCTTTCCTGTGGCTCAGGCACCTGGTGAGACAGAAGCAAACCTCCAGAGCCTCTGCCCGGAGCCTGATACACTGGGGCCCCTGGGCCTCCTCAGGGTATGCCAGCCTCCAGCCGACTGCCCACAGCTCCAGCCCCAAGGCCAGCCAGCCTGCTGAGAAGGCGGCACTGGGAGCGCAGGCCCGAGGTCTGAGGGACAGGTGACCTGAACTGTTTTCCATGGGGTGACCCCTTCTCCCTCTCCCTGGAGGACAGCCTTCTTCAGGCAGATCCGACCCTCACCATAAGCCCAGAGGTGAAGACAGTGGGTCCTTGGCAGATGGGGACTCACCTGAGCCAGGTCTACGCCCCAAGCATGAGCCAAGGCCTGGTAGTTGGTAGGATCTCAGCAAATATGTGTTGGTGGCTTTAGGCCTGGAAAGGGGGTGGCCTTAGAGCAGGGCAGAGGAGAGAGGGCGAGGGGACCATCCCGTCACCTTGGACAGCTCACCAGCAGACCTAGTACAGAGAGGACAGGATTTGGCATCAGATGTGGATTTAAATCCTGATACCCTTCCTAACGCAAATGAGCAACTTATTTCATTTTTCTAAAGTTTTATGATATGTAATTTACGTGTCATAAAATTCACCTACTTGGTATAATTCCATTGCTGTCTATGTACAGGGTTGTGCAACCATCACCACGCTCTCACCTTGGCCAGGTGGCTCAGATGGTTAGAGCATCGTCCCGATACTCCAAGGCTGTGGGTTTGATCCCTGGTCAGGGCACGTGCAAGAATCAACCAGTGAATGCATAAATGAGTGGAACTACAAATTGATGTGCTCTCTTTCTAAAATCAATTTTTTTATTTTTTTAAATTATTTTTTAGGATCTTATTTATTTATCTTTAGAGGGGGAGGGAAGGAGAGAGGGAGAGAAATATCAATGTATGGTTGCCTCTCGTGCGTCCCCTGCTGGGAACTGCCCTGCAACCCAGGCACGTGCCCTGACTGGGAATTGAACCACGATCCTTTGGTTCACAGGTCCATGCTCAATCCACTGAGCTACACCAGCCAGGGCCAATTTTTTTAATTAAAATGCATCACCACGACCTCGCTTTAAATCACTTCCCCCCTCCACACAGAAACCCCGAGCTCTTCCCCTTCCCACCCCAGCCCGAGGCAGCCACCGCCGGGCTCCGCAGACTATCTGGGTAGTCCATGGAAACGGAGCCACATACTTTGTGGATTTGGTGACTGGTGTCTCTCCTTAAACATGTGTTTGAGGCTCATCACGTAGCAGGTATCAGCACCCCCTTCCTTTTTACCGCTGAATAATATTCCACTGTGTGGCTGTAACAGTGTGTTTATCCATCCGCCTGTTCATGGGTTGCTCCTACTTCTCAGCTGTTGAGAGCAATGCTGCTGTGAACATTCCCACGCGAGATGTGTGTGGACACGTGCTTTCACTCCCCTAGGATCGAAACTTCTGGGTCATACAGAACTCACTTTGACCTTTCGAGGGGCTGCCAAGCTCTTTCCAAAGTGGCTGCACCATTTTACATCCCTGCCGGCAACACAGGAGGGTTCTGATTCCTCCACATCCTCACCAACATTTATCATGGTGGGTTTTTTTTTCCAACTAAAAAGACTGGGTGTGAAAATCTATCTCATTTGGTTTGGGGTTGCATTTCCCTAATAACTAATGACGTTGAGCATCTTTTCACGTGCTCACTTGCCGTTTGTATACCTTCTTTGGTGAAATATCCACTTGAATCTTTTTGGGCAACTTATTTAACCTCTTTGAGCCATACATTAGTCTTAAATTATACCCAGCTCTTCAGGCCATGAGATCTTATGTAAGGGACGTGCCAAGGGCCCGCCATAAAGCGGGGATTTCATAATGACACCTTTTAACACTGTTGTCCCTTTGGCCCCATAGGAAGGGGCCTTCCCTGTGGGCTCTCAGGCCTGGAGTTGGAGCCAGGGGTGCCTGGACCCCGGGGGAAGAGAAGGTTCTGCTCCCTCCTCAGTGGGAGGGTGAAGGGCGAGGGGTGTCCCGTGTTCGATGTTCTGCTGAGCAACCCCACAGGACCTCATTCCACATTCACCCGTGCCTTTATGTGAAGCATGGCCTCCAGATTCCCGGGGGATGACAGCTGAAGTCAGAGACACTCAGTGACTTCTCCAAGACGGCCTCGCTGGAAGTGGTGGAAACTGGGGTTTGAACTCAGAGCTGATGTGAAGCAATGGCACAACCAGCATACCCCTGGGGCCAGTGCCAGGCACACGGGCCTGTGGGCAAACCGCGGGCTCAGCCTGGGTGGCCGGCGCACCCAGCCTTGGCTCCCAAGAGGCAGCAGAGGCAGCAGCGAAGAACTCAGACAGACTCACCACTGACCACGGTTAACTGGGGTAAGTCGCTTATCCCCTCCAGGCCTTGGCATCTTCTACAGAGTGAGCCAGAGAACAGGGGCTCCCTCAGAGGGCAGTCAGAGGAGCCGGCGCTCACAGGCCACTTGGCTCTTCTCTGCCGTGAGCTCCGGCCCATCCTAGAACACAATCCCCTGACCCTGACCCTGACCCTGAGTCTGGGGGCCAGGCTGGAGCAGCATCATTTCAGCATTCAAGGCCTGGCCGCTACCTCCCTCTCATCCCTACTCTGTGCCCTCAGAAGCAGGGGCACCTGGTCAGGGCCTCGAGTTCTCTAGAATGACTTACAAAGAAGCATAAAAAAAGCTGGGTTTTATTAAAGTTTTAAAGTTTTATTTAAAAAAAAAAACTTTATTAAAGCAGCTAAACTTAGCAAAAGTGATGAACTCTCACTGGTACATCTGTGAAGAGCCAAAGTGAAATACAGCCCAGTCGCCTTTCGTGCATGTGGACTGTGACCATTCTAAGTCACTCACTCTCGATTCAGAGGGAAGTGCCTCGTCATTTCTGTCCTCTCATGCCCTTGACGTGGCATCAGTGGACCCTGCTGTGGGCTCCGGCAGGAGAACCAGCACTGAAGGTCCTCCCCAGACCCTCCCGCCTGAGCTGGGGCTGACAGTGGGAGGCGGGCAGGGTTCTCTCTGGCTTCTAGTGTCAACCGCCTCTTCCAAGCATCTTCTAACCTGGGGCAGCAGGGGCAGCTAGGGCTGCTTGGCCTGAACAGATTGAAGGAGGTTGTACAACTGGGGTCCGATGACTACCTGAGCCTGCCCTCGCCCTGCGCAGCCCCCGCAGGTGCGGGCCCTGGTCCCAGAGGGCAGCAGGCTGCCTTAGTCCTTCTTGCCTCCCAAGGCTGAGTTTCTGGTGAGGAGCTTCCCTGAGTTGCAGTGGGTCAGCGTAGACATGGTGGGGGATTCCAGCTTCACTCTGTCCAGGAGGGTCTTCTTGAGGGCAGCTGGGGAGACCTTTTCTTGGTCAGCCATGGACTGCAGCTCTCTGGAGACAAAGCCCCAGCGGGGTTTAAGGGGGAAGGCACTAAACCTTGTAGCAGAACTTCTCAAGGCTTCCCCGTCCACATAACCCCCAACCCTTGTTGACTTGATACCACCCAAAATTAAAGGCCATCCAAGCACTCCCCCGACCTCCTCGGAAGTGCTCTTTAACTAAGTATGGGTCACTACACAGACGCAGAGCATCTGTGGTATCTGTGATCACACGGGGGAATGGGGGAGAGGGAGTGTGGGAAGCCACAGAGTTTAAAGTCATAGACTTGAAGTTAAATCCTGCCTCCATCCCTTATTAGCTGTTTGACCTTGGGAAAAGTGTCTGAGTCTCAACATCCTCACCTACGAATCAAAGCTAATCCCAACTATCAGAACTGTGGCGAGAATGAAATGAGGTAAAGCCTGCAACCCATTAGCCAGCAGGTCCTGATTGTAAACACAGCAGAGACTCCAACACTGCTCATGAGACCAAAGAGGGCTGGTTCCACCAGACAGGGCCCAGGCCAGAGCGGGGCCCGCTGGGGAGTGGGGGCCTGGGCGGAGGAGAGAGACCCACCGTGTGCGGATGCAGGAGGCTTCAACGGCATTGATGAGCAGGGAGCGGAAGCCCCCGCTCTCTAGGAAGTGCAGGGCGTGGATAGTGGCTCCTCCAGGGGAGCAGACATTGTCCTTGAGCTGGCCTGGATGCTGCTCTGAGTCCAGCAGCATCTTGGCAGCCCCCTAGAGCAGAAGGGAAATATGAGCGAAACACACTGCAGGTGCACCCTGGAAAAGGCTCCCCCAGTCCTCCTCCCAGCTTCCAAACCAAGCCCTGCCCCCAGCTCATTGACCCACAAGACCCCCCAGCCCATACCCTGATCCAGAACATGCAGAGGGAAGATACTGACCAGCAAGGCCTGGGCCCCCAGCCGGACTGCCAGGCGCCGAGGCAGGCCCATCTTCACCCCGCCGTCAGCCAGCGCGTCCAGGGCCATGAACGCCTGCAGAGATGCTCACTGAGTCTTAGGGCAGCAGACACTCAAGGGCACCCTGAGGGTCTGCTTTCCCTGATGACTGGAGCCACTGCCAAGCAGCAGCTTCCTCCACCAGCCAGCTGTACCCAAGAGGTGGGCGGCACCCACAGCCCAACCTGCCTGCCATCCCATCTTGCTCCCCTGGGCCCCCAGATGGCTGAGTAAGTATATGAGGGCCTCACGTAGGCAGGCCCGCTGCCGCTGAGCCCGGTGACGGCGTCAATCAGGTCCTCCTCCACCTCAGTGCAGAAGCCCACACTGGCCATGAGCTGCTCCAGCAGCTGCCCGTCCTCCACCAGGGCATGGGTGCCTGTGGCGTACACTGTGGCCCCCTCCCGCACCACCACGGGCGTGTTGGTCATGCAGCGGATCACCTTGGGGGCCGGCTGGAATGCCAGCAGCTTCTGGAACAAGGAGGAGGGAGGGTGAGTGGCCAGGGCGTGACTTCCACTAGTACCCACCCCTCCCCTCACACTGGGGCACTGGAGCTGAGACAGGCACCTTCTCCACAGAGCTGATGGTGACACCGGCTGCACAGGACACCACGATGTGCCTGGCCTGGACGTCAGCCCCGATCTCGTCCAGGATGAAGGGGATGATGTGCGGCTTCACGGCCAGGAACAGGACATCGCTGTGCCTCACCACCTCCTTGTTGCTCCGGGTCAGGCTCACCCCCAACTTCTGCAGGAGGGAACCACCCAGCTCACAGCCTCACCAGGCACAGACCCTCCGACAGAGCAGCTGGACCCCTGCCCAGCCTACTCAGCCTGCTGCGGCCTGGAATTCCCTGCCTTGTGCCCTCAGGGTCTGCCCCTACCCTACTGGCACAAAGTTTTCCAGTGTTGCTACTGGGCAAGTGAGCACCAGTGTAGAGCACGGACAAGCTTCTCCACGGCAACCAGGAAATGGCTGTCCCACACACCCACCAATCCTCTAGCCCCCAAGGCACCCCTCTGCCAGGTGAGAAGTCTCTGCGGCTGGAAAGTGACAAGGGGAAAGGTGAAATGCTGGCACCCAACGGTCGGAAGTAGAGCTGGGTCAGGCCCTGTCCCAACCACAGACACTTGTTCTTCAAACTGCAGTCTCGACGTAGTCCAGGGATGGTTGAAGGACACCCGTCCCCCTTGGGCTCCAAGCTGAGAAGTAGGGCCCTGCAGGGCTGGGAACGTCAGCCGTCCTAGGCACAGACACTGCCTGGCATCTGCCTCATTAGACATCCCCTCCCACACAGCCCAGGTTTAGGTGAAGACTTGGGATATCCGATATTCTTTTTTTAGAGAGAGGAACAGCTAACTTGCCAGGCTCTTTCCCTGCACATTCGTTCATGCCTCAGAGTAACTCAGCAAAGAGGATAGTGTGGCCTCCCTTTTATGAGGAAACTGAGGCTCAGAGTACCTTAAGGACACACAGACAGTTCACGAAGACAAAGGAGTGTTTACTGGGTACCTACTATGTGCCAGGCGCTTTCCACACATACTACTTCAATCACTCTAACCATCCCAGAGTCTGGATTTGAACCCCAGTGGGTTGGTCTGGGTAGTCTCGCCACACTGAGCTGTCCCAGGGAAGGTGGGGGATCCTGATGCTCCCGACGGTGGGGAGGGTCAGCTGGCTGATGACCAGCTCAAGGGCCCAAGCCTTCCTCCTGGGCCCCCACCCTCTTCCCCACACCCCTCTGTCCCACCTACCCTGAGCGCGCACACCGTGGGCAGGTCCATTTCCGGGGAGCTGGCTATGATCTTGTGAGCCGACAGGACGCCTAGGGCAGACAGGGCTTTTCAACTGGGGATCTTGGCCCAGCCCTTCCCCACGCTTTCCCTGGGAAAGGAGAATCAAAGCCCGCCACGCTCACCGAGCCAACCTCCCTCTCCCCCTGGATCCCTGACATAAGGCTCTTGGGGCTTCGCAGGCCGCCCGCGCATCGGTCTGCCGCCACCACGCGCTCACCTGCGGCCGTGAAGCCCCGCGCCAGGGCACAGGCCAGCTGGCCCGCGCCAATGAAGCCCACGCTCATGGTCCTGGGCTCGGCGTCCACCCGTCAGCCGCAGGAATCCGCTCAACGCGGCCCGGGAGGTACCGCAGGAGAAAGGCGGAGCGAGAGAAGACCCGGCCCGCGGTGTGAGCGATGCGGAAGTCGGATTTCGGGCGTTTCTCGCAGCTTCCGACTCGGATCCGCCTACACCTCGCACTAGTTCACAGACCTCGCCGCGGTGCCCACGTGGCCCCGCCCCGCCAAGGCAGCCAATCCGCGGCCGGGAGCTCGGGGAGGGCCAATCCGAGGCCGGGCCAGGGCTGTGTGCCCGCCTCCTGTGTAAAGGCTACTTACATATAAGGATTATTAAGTACCAGAAATTAAATACAGAGACACAAAGTGAGACCACTTTTATTCCAGTATATTATCTACACTCAATTGGGGTTTTTTGCTAAATAATAATAAAAAACTAAATACAAGGTAGCTAAATACGGGTACTAACTGATGACCCGTTCTCTAAAGCAGGGGAGAAGTAACTAAACATGCACGGGAAGTGGAGCCGGAGACGCGAGAGGGTGAGGTTAGGGCTGTTTGATCCCCAGCACGACGGCGTCTTAGAGCTGAGACCCAGCTCCTCTTTTTCACAAGGACTGCGTGGGTGGCTCAAAGGCTTCTATGTTTGCATGAGGTCACGGCTTGTCACCCTGGTAGATTCAGGAACCAGCTGTCCCGATTCCCTGGCCGCTGGCCCTGGCCTGAAGCCAAGCCTCTTCCCTCAGCATCCCCTGAGGGTCTGAACTAAGTCAACACGTGGGAGATTGGGCTTCATTTCTGGACACCCTCCCCTATTGAGAGGAAACAGAGGGGGTTTAGGGTTTTGTTTTAATTCATTATGTAGTAGAGTAAATGAGTTTGATCTCCCCAGCCCTTATGGTGCGGTATGTTATCCCCGACTCAGCTGAGAATTTGCCAGAGAACAGAAGCTCCCAGCAGACAATCTATCCGTGTTCAGCTACACCAGCTAACTCGGCAACCCCGAGGGGCATTAGTCACTCATATAAGTGCTTAGGGTGATGGACAGAAGGACAAGAAATGGAGAAACACTCAGAAAGGTAAAATATGGGCCCGAATTGGGGCAGGGGAAACTTGCTAAGTGGAAAACTACGACCTACACTAAGACCTTGCTTTGGTGCATGTATTTAGTCAGAGGCCTCGGTGG
>PVKU01016511.1:0-14387 GCA_004027475.1 Anoura caudifer | reverse complement strand
GAGGTGAGAGACAAATACCATATGATCTCACCTCTAACAGGAACCTAATAAAAAAACAAACAAACAAACAAGCATAATATAACCAAAGACACTGAAATTGAGAACAAGCTGACAGTCACCAGAGGGGGGAGGGGAGGGAATTTCAGGGGAAAGGGGGAAGGGTTTAGAGCAACAAGTATAAAAGACACATGGACAAAAACTAGCAGGGGTAGATATGGGAGGGAGGTGGGGAGGGTTGGGGTGGTGGGCTGGGATGGGAGCAAAGGACAGAAAATTGTACAAGAACAACAATTAAAATAAAATAAAAAAATAAAATTAAATGGTAAAACAATTTGAGTAGTTTCTTAAAAATTCAAACATACATTTGACCATATAATCTAGCCATTCCACTGCTAAATATTTTCCCAAGGGAAAATAAAAGCACATGTTTACACAATGACTTTTACAGAAATGCTCATAGCAGCTTATATTTATAATAGCCAAAATGTGGAAGTAACCCAAAAGTGCAGTAACAGGTAAATGGATAAACACATTGTGATATATTGATCCAATGGAATACTAGTCAGCAATAAGAGGAATGAACTATTTATACCTGCAACAATGTGGATGAATTTCAAAAGCATTAGCTGAGTGGGGATGGGGAGGAGTCAAAAAAGAGTATACTGGTAAAAACAAAATTGAAAAGAGTACACAATATATGATTCTAATTATTCAATATTCTAGAAAATTTTAAATAATATACTGTGATTACTGTGATAGAAAACAGACCAAGAGTTGTCTGGGTTGGGGTGAGAAAGAGGAATGCATTATCAAGAAGCGTGAGAAAGATTTGGGAGTGATATAAATGCTTGTTTTCTTAATTCTGGTGGTGGCTTCACATGTCAGACTCACTAAATTACACACTTTATATACATTCAGACTATTGTATTTCAACTGCACCTCAATGAAGTTTTTAAAAGGTAGTTGAAGTAAAGCTATACCTCTCCCCCCTGCAAGGCATGAGGACTCTTTTATTGACTGAAACATCCCCAGCCTTGAGCCATTTCGGTGCAGTTGAGAAGCCTCCAAGCCAATGAGATCTAGAACTTGTCCTCTTGCTCTAGCCCTAAAAAAGATGTCCGAGGGCCAGAGTACCCACCAAACGAAGCATCTCTCTTATCCCCACTGTGTCTGCCTGGGAAGTTCTTCTGGCTTTCTGGCTTGTATTCTGAGTTTCTAGATAAGACTTGAAATGCAACCCTCATTTAGCTCTTGTCTGACCTCTCTCTATTCCCAACAGCCAACAGCCACTAACTAAAGTTGAATCTACCTAATCCTGAAGACAGGTGATGCTGCCACAGCCTGGAATCCCCTCTGCCATACCCAGTTCATGGTATTTATCACCAGGAGAAAAGTGTTTGCCTGGCTCAGCCCCAGATTTTCTTTGCATCTCTGGACAGGACTTTATATTACTAGTTATTCGCCACCTCAGAGATCAGCCCTATGTCCAGGGCTACTTTAGCCTCTTTAAAACTTTTTTCTCTTCCCAACCAGGCCCAACTCATCCAAGATATGGGAAGAGGCACTGAGACAACATTGAGGGGTAGGGTGGTTAGCTCCGATTGTGGGGATATTCTGAACAGACAGTATTGTACTCACTAGGCCCTCATCTCTCACTACTTGGAGTCTCTCAAGTACAAATGTTCTCTAAACAGTTGGCTTTGATAATCACTCTAAGCTGTTTCATCACTACAACAGGGCTGACCTGGACAAGAGCAAGTGCTAAACTATCAACATCCCTGTGGCTTTCAAGCTCAGCTCTCTAATTTGCATGCCTCCTACAAGGAAATTTCTGATAGGATCCAAGTGTTATGTTGTTTTCCTACAATGGTGGTATTTACAAACAAATTAATGGCCAAGACTGTAATTTACTCTGCTGAGAACTGAGGTGACCTGATAATTAAATTTCTACACATGCAGAGAAAACATAAAACCAGCATGGCTTTTCTTGCTTTTTTTCCCCTACCCCCAACAGTTCTCCATCACTCCAAAGAATTCTTACAAGCAAATGTGAATCAACATTTCAATTTACAAATGTTCTGATTAGGAAGACAAATAAAAAAAAATTCCCATTGCCATGGATACTAAAATGCAGGGCCCAGGATGTGTAACCAAGGCTGAGAAAGATAATGAGCAGATTTTGTGATTAGCAGGTGTTGCTGCTCAATTTCTAGCTGTTCATTACCTCGTCATCCCAACCTATGCTGCAAATCATTCTCAAGCCAGTCTTCAAAGTTTTGCTTTATCTTGCAATAGACCCCAGCCAAGCTACAGAGATAATTACTATAAGATAGTTTCAAGTCTCCTCAGCACCTAATCTACAGTAAATATATCCAAATATATCATGACCATGGAAAAGAAACAGACTGAAATACTCACTTAGCTAAGTAACAGCTTTTCAGAAGAAAAATAAAAGCCATATTCCCCCCAAAACATCATATTCAATGGTGGCTTATATACATTAGAATGGCAGCCCCCAGTGATACCCTGAAAATCAGGAAAATGAATGTAAAATTTTCTAAAAGTTCCATTTTCCCATAAGGTTTCTATGCCTCAGGTGCCTTTACCAAACATGCTGACAAGAACAAGCAGGTAATAAGACAAATGAATATTAACAAAGAAATTGCTAATCATGCTTCTTCCCTCAGCTTGTTTTTCTGAGAACATGCATACTCACAGCTGTGACTGTTATATGGCTTACATAATCTAGTCATATTTTCCATTGGAAAAAATGATTCTTGATGAAAATAAATGCATTAAAATTTCATGGGTTGCCACAAAAAGCACCTCAATTTTCAGGCATTGAACTACCTGAACAAGCCTGGCACCATTGAATTCGATATGCTGCCCTAGGTATAATATCCTTTGTTCCATCCATATTCTTAACTGTTATGCAGAGTTTACCTTCTATTATTTTTCTTACTTACATATTTTAAGTCAGTTTATGTAGCTGTGCCTCTTCTAACATCTTTAAGGAATCTGCAGTCTTAATTCATTCTTCTCTAGTCTGTCCCCTTGGTGTCTAATATACCATTAGGAAAAAACAAATGCTTCAATAATAAATGAAAAAAAAGTAAATTTAAAATTAGTACCATGGTGCATTAGTCAGGGTTCTCCAGAAAAATAGAACCAATAGGAGAAAGAAAAAAAATATATATGTATATGTATATGAAATTTGCTCACACAATTATGGAGGCTGAGAAGTCTCAACATCTGCAGTTGGCAAGCTAGAGACTCAAAGGGCCTCTGTGTAGTGTCAGCCTGACTGAAGGTCTGAGACTGAGAGTCAGTGGTATAATTTCTAGCCAAAGGGCAGGAAAAGGCTGCTATTCTAGCTCAAGCAGACAGGCAGGCAATGTTCCCCCTTACTCAGCTTTTTTGTTATTTTCAGGTCTTCAATTGATTGGCTAAGACACAGACACATTAGGGAGGGCAATCTGCTTTATTCAGCCTACTGATTCAAATTTCATGCACAGACACCCTTCCAGACACACCCAGAATAATATTTGGCCAACTATCTGGCACCATGTGGCTCAGTCAGATTGACATGTAAAATTAACTATAACAAATATTTAAAAGCTAAGTGCAAAGCAGAAGAAAACCAACAAGAAGAAGATCACATGAAGGTTTTAATCCCAGCTCTGACACTTTCGAACTGGGTAATCTTGGATGTTCACTAGACCTGTTTATTCATCTTTAAAAATTGGAAAGGAGAAAGTAAAACTGTCATTGTTTGCAGATGACATGACAGTGTACATAGAAAACCCTATAGACTCCACCAAAAAATTACTCCACCTCTAAGTGAATGTGGCAGAGCAGCAGGACCAACAATGAAATATCAGAAACAGAAATTAGGAAAAAAATCCCATTTGCTATAGCAACAATAAAAAATAAAGTACCTAAGAATGACCTAAACAAGAAGGTAAAAGACCTGTACTCAGAAAACTACAGAACACTGAAAAAAGAAATTAAAGAAGACACAAATGGCCCTGGCTGGTGTGGCTCAGTGGATTGAGCACTGGCCTGAGAACCAAAGGGTCACTGGTTCAATTCCCAGTCAGGGCACATGCTTGGGTTGCAGGCCAGGTCAGGTCCCCAGTAGGGGGAGCACGAGAGGCAACAACACACTGATGTTCCTCTCCCTCTCTTTCTCCCTCCCTTCCCCTCTGTCTAAAATAAATGAATAAAATCTTTTAAAAACAAAAAACAAACAAACAAAGAAGACACAAATAAATGGAAGCATATACCATGTTCCTGGACTGGAAGAACTAACATCACCAAAATGTCCACACTACTCAAAGCAATTTATAGATTCAACGAAATCCCTATTAAAATACCAATGACATATTTCAGAAATATAGAACAAATATTTCAAAAATTTATATGGAAACATAAATGACCCCCATATCCTCAGCAATTTTGAGAAAAAAAGACGAAGTAGGAGGGATCACAATACCTGATATCAAACTCTATTATAATCAAAACAGTCTGGTACTGGCATAACAACAGACACATAGATCAGTTGAACGGAATAGAGAGCCCAGAAATAAACCCATGTCTCTATGGTCAATTAATATTTGACAAAGGGGGCAGGAGCATAAAATGGAGTAAAAATAGCCTCTACAACAAATGGTGTTAGGAGATCTGGACAGCTACATGCAAAAAAATGAAACTCAAACCACCAGCTTATACTACACAAAAATAAACTCAAGGTGGGTAAAAGACTTAAATATAAGTTACAACACCATAAAAGTCCTAGAGGAGAACACAGGCAGGGAAATTTCAGATATTCCATTCAGCAATATTTTCACTGATATGTCCCCTAGAGCATGGGACATAAAGAAAACAATAAACAAATGAGACTACATCAAATTAAAAAGCTTCGCATATCTAAATAAAATATTAGCAAAATGAAAAAAGAACCAACCATATGGGAAGTCCCCTTCTGGAAATGAGCTCATCTTATACGCAGAATATAATACACAAGAGGGATTAAACTACCATAAGGTAGGATGATAATAATCTAAAAATACTCAGTAATTTCAATCATGTAAGAAAGATTTACAAAAATTAGCCATGTATTAGGCCACAGAGGAAGCTTCAAAAATACAAAAAGATCACATTCTAATTTCAAGACAGAAACAAAACAAAAGACTTTTTAAAAATTATAAAAATGCTTTTGGAAACCAGAAACCACATTTTTAAATAATTGATGGGTCAAAGAGGAAAACCTGATTAATGATAAAATATTTATAACTGAAAAATAATGAACACATCACACATGTCATATATTGTGGGATATATTTAAAGTGGTACCTAAAGGAAATTCATGGATTAATTTAAGATATATTAGAAATGAAAAAGATTAAAAATGGATGGTAAATGCCCAGTTCAAGATGCTATCAATCAACAGATTAAATCAAAGCAAAATGCAAAAAAATTAAAAAGATAAAAGCAGATATTAAAAAAATATTAATATAAAGAAAACATTAAAACCAAGAGATGATAAAAACTGCCTTTTAAAGACAAATCATTGACAAGATTGACTGAGACAAAACAATATATTTACAATTATAGTGGATATTTAAAAAGACAAAAAACAAGTTTAAATAATTTTTTAAAAGAAAAACTAGAAAACAGACTAAGAAACACTAAATGTAAACTACAAGAAAATAATTTTAAAGGGACATATCACATCAAAATGGTTTTATATGATTCCTTCCAACTTTGAAAGAATAGACAACTGCTCTTTTATATAAGCTGTTCTGGAAGAAAAAAATTCCTGTATCTTTTTATAAGGTTAATGTAATACCTTAAGTTAAGGCAATTTAAGTAAGTTAATTTAAAGTAACCAAGTAAGTTAATTTATATATCAACCTCTTATGATCTAGTTGCAAAGATCCTAAACTAAACAACAGCAATCAAAATTTATGATTTATTAAAAATAAATACATCAAGAATAAGAATTTATAGTGGACAAGCACAGAACATAAGTATCAGGGCAGTTTCTTAAATGCAATTATCCACATCAATAGAGTAAAGGTGAAAAATATAATCATCTCAATAGATTTGGAAAATCATTAAATAAATTTCAACATCCACTAGTAATAAGAACTCTTAGCAAACTAGGAATAGAATAAAGCTTTCTCAACCAGAAAAAGAAAATCTATTGTGCATCATATTCAAACATAAACTTTTTTTAAGTACAGTTGATATAGGGGAATATAGACAATAATATTACAATCAGTTTTCACAGTAATAAATGATTACTAAAAGTAGTGGGGTGATCACATTGTAAGGTAGCAAAATGTTCAATCATTATATTATACACATGTAACTAATATAACTAATACAATATTATAATACAAAGTAAACTTTAGCACACTTTAGAAACAATAAAAGACAAGATACTTGCTTTCATCACTTTCTTCCAATTTTGTACTAAAGGTCTTACAAGTGCTATAAGACAAGAAAAATAAGTGAGGCATATGAATTAAAAAACAAGAAATGGAATTCCAAGAGATCTAACTTGCCATGTTAAAAAAAATGCAAGAAAAGCCAAGGTCAACCTTTAAATTATTAAGAGTTTATCAAGGTCTGCCTCTGATCAAGATGGAATAATAAGTACCAAATTTACCTTCGCACATGAACCAACTAAACACATAGACACAAAAAATTATTCTCAAGATATTGAACATTACACACACACATACACACACACACACACACACACACACACACACACACAAACACAGGACACCTGCGAGATGAGAAATCAGCAAGTCCTATGATTGCCCAAAGTGACAGCCTGGAGAAAGTTTTGAGGCCATCATTCAGGCAAGGGGAACCCAGGCAAAGCTAGTGATCTCCCTGAGTTGGGGACATGGAGCTAGCAGTCCAGGGAGGCCAAGCCTGTGAGAGCTTACCGAAGTAGCATTAAAGGGGAAAGCTACAGAAAAAACTACAAAGATCTGCTGTTTTGAGCACTCAGCTGAATACTGGTGTGTGAGCATGTGAGGAAACTACCATATTTTGCCATGTATAATGTGCACTTTTTGCCTAAATTTTTGAGGGAAAAATAAGGATGCACATTATATATGGGTGGTACTAATTCCAGATCTATGTAAATGTTTTTAACTCTTTAATTTATGCTTATGCATTAAAAGTGTAACTCTACAAAGCAATAATGATATCTGTATGCAAAATAATACCCTAGAATACAATAATTGGTTTTGTTTCTAAATATAAATAAATAAATACTTGAATTAAAAATTAAAATGAAAGCTTTTTTTCCTGAAAGTTTGGGCCAAAACATAAGTGTGCATTATACACAGCAAAATATGGTACCTGAAGCCACAGAGAGAACCACTGGAAAAGACTGGAGGTAACAATACCTGGAGCCCAGTGCCTGGTTCAACTAGAATAGAAAACCTCATAATTAATGGGGTCTCAGCTAAACTACTCAGAAGTGTTTTACTTCTGTAGGGAAGGGCAATTAGCACTAGATAAAACAGTACTTTGGTCCTACCTAACGAAGTTTAAAACCTAGACTGAGAAGATCAAATTTTTTCCAAGTAACTTAACCACATCCCAGAACAAAGCTCAAGAATATTTGTATATCCAGAATGCAATAAAGTAAAATTGATAGTGTATGACAGCAAATCAAAAATTTCCAGGCATGCAGAGAAGCAGGAAAATATCACCAGTAATGAAGGGAAAAGTGAATCAATTGAAATGGAGTAAGAAATAACACAGATAATAGAATTTGTAGACAAGCACATTAAAACAGTAAATATCATGGTATTCCATATATTCAAAAAGCTAGAAGAAAGACTGAACATAATAAATGGAGATATGGAAGATTCAAATGGAACTTGGAGATTAGAACTACACTATCTAAAATGAAAAATATTCTGATTAGGATTAATTGCAGACTGGGTAATGCAGAAGAAAACACTAATAATCTTGACAACATAGTTATAGAAGCTATCCAAAATAAAACCCAGAGAAACATGATCACTGTAAAAACATGAATAGAGCAGCAGTGAAATCTTTGGGCCACATAAAATGCATGTTAATTGGGGACACTGAAGGTGTGAGGGGAGCAGAAAAAATATATGAAGAAATCATGGCCAAACTTTTCCATATTTGATGAAAATGATAAACCCATCAATTCAAGAAGCTCAACATATCTTAAGTCTAAGAAATATGGTGAAAACTATACCAAGGCACATCATAATCAAATTGCTGAAAACCAGTCCGAGATAGTCAAGAACAAGCCAAAAGAGTGAACTTGAGCATACACTACAGATTATAGTTAGTAATACCACTGCTTCATCAATTGTAACATCAAACGTGCCTCATCAGTATGAAAGATTAATAATAAAAGAAACAGGACAGAAGGAGAGAGCATTTGAGAGCTCTCAGTAACTTCAGCCCAATTTTTCTGTAAACCTAAAACTGCTCTAAAAATGGACTATTAATTTTTTTAGTAGAGGGGAAAAAAGATATTATGAACAAAGAAACATAAATAAGCATGACAGCAGGGTTCTTATTGTGAAACTCAGTCAAGAAATATTTTTAAGTGCTGAAAGAAAAAAAATTGACAGAATTCTATACCCAGAGAAAATATCCTTCAAAAACAGGCAAAATAAAGGCTTTTAGGAAAGAGTTCACCACCAGTAAAACAAGAAATGTTCAAAAAAAGACCTTCAAACAGAAGAAAAATTATACCAGATATAAACTTGCAGCTACACAAAGAAATGAAGAACACCTGAAATTACTATGTGGGTAAAAACACAGAAAGACTTAGGTTCTTATTATTTACATTTCTTTTCAAAGTGGCTCACGTTTTATATGTGTATTGTACTACACAGATGTTAATTTTTACTTTCTTTGGTCTTTCTTTCTCTTTAAGCAATATGTTAGGATTTATTTTTAAGAAAACCACTCCTCTCTAAATCTCAATCCACAAGGTTGGAGTGAGGCCGACGGTACATTTCTTCACATTAAGGTAAACGTACAACCCAAATCTGGCCAAGGACAGCCAGCCTCAGACTTCGTTAGGAATACTGAAAACTATTCCCTTCTAGCTTATCAACCCTACAGCTGGAGTTGGTAAATTAGAAGGATATATGCCAGTATCCACCATTACCTAGAGGATAGCCTGCCTGAGAGAGAAGCCAACACAGAAAAAAGCCGAACTAAGCATTATGGCTTCCTGATACTAACACCCGCTCTGAACTGGAGCCAATCATTCCTACATCCATTAAAATCCACTGGGCTTTTCACTTATGTGAGCCAATAAACGTGTGTGCAGGCACACATGTGCACATGCAAGCCCCTTCTAAACTAAGTTCCTGTCATTTGCACCCTGAAGGATTCTGACTAATACAGTAGTAAAGTCTAAAGAGCATTATAGGTGAGAAACGAAAGGATCTGCATTCTACTCCGGCCTCTGTCAAAACGTAATTATGAAATCTTGGCCAAGGAACTGTATGGATATCCTGTACATCACTCTCTCCTCTGAATTCCTACAATAAATGCTGTCTGCATAATTCATTAAGCAAATATGTATGTACTGCCTTGTGATGTCTTCTCTCTTGACTATATTTCAATCTTTATTAACATTTTATTCACTTACATCTTATTTCTTCAATCAGATTATATGTCTTTGATTTCTCCCACACAGCTGATGCTGTTCCCCTGACTCAAACACACACAGAGGATGCCTCATATGAATAAACTGATTTACAAGGGTCCTCTCTACTTAAAATAAATTTATGATTTTATAAGAATACTGGGATCCCAAATATCATGAATGCTTTCTGATTCCACAGTATCTCATTCACATTGACCAAGCCACCCCATGCCTTGCCCCTGATATACCATGAGTCCCCAGAAGCAGAGTCTGCCTTCAGTTTAATTCAGCCAAGATAATGTACAGTGCCTTTGACACTGACAGCCTACTGAAAGTATTGGCTGAATTAAACTGAATTCCATCTAAGTTTCCCTTTTTGTCCAGAAATATTTTCCTTCACTAAAAAAGAGCAGAAGTGAAGAGCAAAAGGATTTAGGATCACAAGACCCAAGTTTTAGCTCTGGTTCTGCCATTTGTTAGCTGTGTACTATTTGCCATTTGTTACTTAACTTCTCTGAGCTGCTATTTCTTCCCAAATACATGGAAATAATAATTCCTGCTTTGCCTCTTAAGGTTGTTGTGAGGAACAAAGCAAAAATTTGCAGGTGAAGAAGAGTGACAGTAAGCAACATTCACTAAGCATTATGATGTACTCATTACATATAATATCCCACTGAAAAATTATCTTAACCTCACTTGTTGTATCCTTACTTGACAGATGATGTTACTGAGACCCACAGAAGTCAAGTAACATGTAGGGCCTGTGTGACTCCTGAATCCACATTCCTTCCATCATACCATCCTATTTGGTAAACACAAAGATGTACAAGTAACTGGTCCCAAGGGACTATGAAAGACAACAGGCTGGTCTTCAAAACCAAATGAAAAAGGGGAAAAGGGAATCAAAGTAGGACCCAAAGAGTCCCTGCTTGTCCCCAGTGGTTAGGATGAACAAAATCGTGGAATACGTGCCACTATGACTTGATCTTCCTGTACCCAATGCAGAGGGCACTAACTGGTTGTGGCCCTCTTTCCTGACAAGCATGGCTGTGGCCTCAGAATCTGCAAACCTCACTCCAAATGACAAAGTCCACCCCTCAGAGCTGCTGCAAGATGAAGCTACTAGTCATACTTGGGCCACGTAGTCACTGCCTCCATCCTGCAAAGATTGCAGAGTGGAACTATAGCCAGACCAGGATGCAGAATGGAAAAAGGAAAGAGAACAGAAGGAAATTCACTTACTGAAAAGTCCATCTGCTTAATAAACAGCATCAACCATACACCATGCAAGGCCCAGAGCCTGATGTCAGGCATACATGTGAACACAAATAAACCCCCTGCCCTCAGCTGGCATTTATAATCCCACCAACTCTGTCTTCTATGATACTAAAGGCTTTGGAGGTCATGTAGCAGGGTTATTATAAGCATAAGAGAATAAAAGTGGACTCTTCTTGGAATTCTTTAAACATATAAGTGTGTATATGTGTACATACCTACACACAAATGCATACAATTGTTTAAAAGTGGAACATGGTATGATGACTCTATTGATATGTCTTCATAATGAAATGGTATGTTTTGAAACTAAAAAAAAAAGAGTAGAATTACCATATGACCCTGCAACCTCTTTTCTGGGTATCTACTAAAAAATTTGAAAATATTTATTCACAAAGATATATGCACCCCTATATTCATTGCAATATTGTTTGTGGTTCTCAAGACATGAAAACAACTAATAGATGATTGGATAAAGAACAAGTGGTACATATATTCAAAGGAATACTAGTCAGCCATAAGAAAATTGAAATACTACCATTTGCGATAACATGAATAGATATTGAGAATATCAAGCTAAGTGAAATAAGTCAAATGGAAAAAGTCAAGAACCATATGTGGGATATAAAAGTGAAAGCAACAAATGAACAAGCAGGACAAACAAAAAAAGCTCATGGACATAGACAACAACATGGAGATTACTGGGGGAAACGGGGTTGCAGGGAGGTAGAAGAGGGTAAAGGTAGGAATAATGCTGACAGAAGGAGATTTGACTTGGAGTGGTAAACACACAGTACAACATACATATGATATATCATAGAACTGTACACTTGAAACCTACATAATTTTATTAACCAATGCTATCACAATAAATTTTTTTAAATAAAAAGCTCATGTCCATGGAAGTCACATAATGTGGGACCAATGTTCTCAGGGCATCTGAGACCTGCCTTTGTAGCTCAGAGGCCAAGATGTCTCAGAAATGCAATGACTTGTCCCTTGTTGCTGCTCATGAAGAATGCTTGCTTTTTAGCCTTACTTGACTATCCCCTCACAGGATGCAACACCACCAACAATGTTCCTTACCTGCTCTTCCTGCCAGGGCAATGTGGCCTCATGTTTTCCTTTTTCCTTCCTGCTCATCTCTTGGCACCAATGTTCTTTAATGTTCTACTCTGAGCACTTTCCTCTGTGCTCTTGCTGTCCCCGCAGATCATGAACCACCCACAATTTCAACTACCATGTCCGCAATGATCACAAGCAGAACTGCTTCCACCCCTCTCTCCTGAGCTCTGCAGGAATGCATTCTACAGATGCCTCTAGCTAGGCTTTCTCTACAACCTCCGCCCCACCCTCCTGCACCCATCTACTCCCAACCTATGTGCTGTTACCTTTCACCTTTATTCACATCCTCAAGTCTCTGTACCCACAATGACCTCTGCTTTCTTCCAACTCCCATTCCCAATTTTAACTTCATTCTTCAAAATGCTTCTGGCTTCACCTTGTTCAGGATCTATTCTCCCACTCCCATAATCACAAGCCCAAGTTTGGGCTTCTTTCCCTCATTCCTGTGACCCCTGCCATCTGTGCTTGCCCCTACCTATAGAAGCACTTGCCAAAGTAATTTAAAACTGTTTACTTGCACGTGGTCCTCTCTGGAGAGGCAGCTCCTTAAAAGCAGGAGTAGAGCCCCTTTCCTCAGAGCCAAGGCAGCATAGTGTAAGGCCCTCAGCACCTGCTCAATACATACTTACTGAATGAAAACAGTTATTAATAATTAGCACCATCCTAGTAGTGAAAGGAGTTGAAACCCCCAAAGTATCTAATAGGGAAAAGCACCTATCACCATAATCAGGCATAGAGTGGGTGCGTAATACAGATGTGTTAAATGACCCAATTACACATTTCATTAGCATTTATATGACCCTTCATCTTGGTTTTCAGATACACACAGATTAAATGAGCTTTTTGTGCTTCATTGGACTTCAGCCCCAACTCTTACAGGAAAATACCTTTCAAGTCCCAAAGAGCTTACCAAGCAACCCTTGGAGCACACCCATCAGTGAACAGGGACTGGGTATACAACAGTGAAACATCATTTATTGGATTTAGCTTTTATTAATCTTTTCTAGCTAAACCTGTAAATGGATACAGGTTTAATGTATCCACTACTGTATCCATTACTACCTTACTGTTTAATGCAATTACAAATACTTTCCCTCATTATTTTCTTTAATTAGTCTATCCTTCCTCTTTATCTTCATGAGTTTTTTCTCTTAATTAAATGGATTCAACATTGTTAAGAGCTATTATAATACAATAAAGAGATGAACAGATCATCCAAACAAATAGTTAAGGAAAAGGTAAAAAAAATCAAATCAGTATAAAGCACAGATAGAATCAATTCACATTTTTATTTATTTTTAAATTTATTTTATTGATTATGCTATTACAGTTATCCCAACTTTTCCCCTTTTGTCCCCCACCAGCCAATACCTCCATTCCAAAATGGCTTCTCCATTTCCTATACTATTCTTAACTTCCCCCTATTTTGTACCTACCAATTCTCCTCCTTCCCCCCTCCCACTGATAACCTTCCAGATGATCTCCATATCTATGATTCTGTTCCTATTCTGGTTGTTTGCTGAGCTTGTATTTTTAGGTTCAATAGTTAATAGTTGTAATTTTGTTGCCATTTTAATTTTCACAGTTTTGATCTTCTTCTTTTTCTTAAATAAGTCCCTTTAACATTTCATGTAAAAATGTCTTGGTGATGACGAACTCCTTTAGCTTTACCTTGTCTGGGAAGCACTTTATCTGCCCTTCCATTCTAAATGATAGCTTTGCTGGACAGAGTAATCTAGGTTGTACATCCTTCTTTTTCATCACTTTGAATACTTCTTGCCAGTCCCTTCTAGCCTGAAAAGTTTCTTTTGAGAAATCAGCTGACATTCTTATGGGAACTGCCCTGTAGGCAACTAACTGCTTTTCTCTTGCTGCTTTTCAGATTCTCTCTTTATCTTTAAACTTTGGCATTTTATTTTTTTAATTATATTTTATTGATTATGCTATTACAGTTGTCCCATTTTCCCCCCTTCATTACCCTCCACCCTGCACACCCCCTCCCACCCACATTCCCCCCTTTAGTTCATGCCCATGTGTCATAAGTTCTTTAGCTTCTACATTTCCCACACTATTCTTGCCCTTCCCCTGTCTATTTTCTACCTACCATCCATGCTACTTGTTCTCTGTACCTTGTCCCCCTCTCTCCTCTTCCCACTCCCCTATTGCTAACCCTCCATGTGATCTCCATTTCTGTGTTTCTGCTCCTGTTGTAGTGGTTTGCTTAGTTGGCTTTTGTTTTAGGTCTGGTTGTTAATACCTGTGAGTTTGCTGTCTTTTTACTGTTCATATTTTTTATCTTCTTTTTCTT
>PVKU01016510.1:0-14395 GCA_004027475.1 Anoura caudifer | reverse complement strand
CACTTGGCTATTGTAAATTGTGCTGCTATGAACATTGGGGTGCATAGGATCCTTTGGATTGGTGTTTCACGGTTTCCAGGATATAATCCTAGCAGTGGAATTGTTGGATCAAAAGGTAGGTCCATTTTTAGTTTTCTTAGAAAATTCCATACTGCTTTCCATAGTGGCTGTACCAGTCTGCAGTCCCACCAACAGTGTATGTACTAGGGTCCCCTTTTCTCCACAACCTCTCCAACACTTGTTGTTTGTTGTTTTGTTTATGATGGCCATTCTGACTGGTGTAAGGTGGTATCTCATTGTGGTTTTAATTTGCATCTCTCTGATAGCTAGCGATATGGAGCATCTTTTCATGTGTTTTTGGATTTTCTGTATGTCCTCCTTGGATAGGTGTCTGATATTTTCTTCTGAAGTGAAGAATTCTTTGACAATGCAAATGATTGATTTTTCTTTAGTCTTTTTCCAGAAAACTACACTCCATTTTTACAAGCTTGGTAGATTTGTTTTTATTTTCAATCCTTCGTTTTATCTATCTATCTATCTATCTATCTATCTATCTATCTATCTATCTATTTAATTGTTGTTCAAGTACATTTGTCTCCATTTCACTCTACCACACCCCCTGCCCTACCCATCCCCATCTCCCACCCTTGAACCTACCACCGTTGGCTTTGTCCTTATGTCTTTTATACATGTTTCTTGATGGCCCTTCCTCTATTATCCCCTATTGTCTTTCTCCCCCTCCTCTCTGGTTACTGTCAGTTTGTTCTTTATTTCAATGTCTCTGGTTGTATTTTGCTTGCTTGTTTGATTTGCTGATTGGGTTCCACTTATAGGAGAGATCATATGGTATTTTTCTTTCACCACCTGTCTTATTTCACTTTGCATAATGCTCTCCAGTTCTATCCATGCTGTTGTGAAGGAGTTCCTTTTGTTTTCTACTGCATAGTATTCTATTGTATAAATGCACTGCAGTTTTTTTATCCACTCATTTATTGATGGGCACTTAAGTTGTTTCCAGCACTTGGCTGTTATAAATTGTGCTGCTATGTATGTTAGGGTGCATATGTTCTTTTGGATTGATGTCTGAGGGTTCTTAGGATATAATCCCAGCAGTGGGATTGCTGGTTCAAAAGGTAGTTCCATTTTTAGTTGTCTGAGGAAATTCCATATTGTTTTCCACAGTGGCTGCACTAGTCTGCCTTCCCACCAACAATACACTAGGGTTCCCTTTTCTGCACAACCTCTCTGATGCTTGTTGCTCATTGATTTGTTTTTTGACTGATATGGATTGGGTTATTTCAAACTGGGACACCCACTTTTTTCCAAGCAAGCAGTTACTCTTAGACCTTAGGACAGATCATGTTTCTCTCTTTATTTTTCCAGCTTCTTCTTCCTCTTTAAAAAGTGGTGACTATGTAAGAATATAATATTTAATAAAGATATTTGAATTCATATATTCAAAAAATGCCATCCCCTCTGACTTATCATGTTGCGATAACCTACAAGATTCGGACCCTAAACTTTGAAAGTTATTTTTTAGGTCTGGTTTGGGAATGACACTGGAAGGACAGGCTACCAAACCTACAGTCAGAGTATGCCAGATCAAGGGACAGCTGTGTTCTTGCTGTGTGCTCAGGTCATGGTCATCAGGAAATTTGGTCTTCGGTACCAATGGTATCTTCTTTCTTAGGAGTCCACTTATCTCTATACCTTTCCTCTACTTGAGAAATAACAACAGCTAAACTTAAATAGTACCTACTGTGTATCAGGTACCATTCTCATCAATTTACATATATAAATTCATTTTTTCTACACAGTAGGTTGACAAAATAAAACATAGTAGATAGATGATCAGCATCTTCATTTTGCACCAAGGGAAACTCAAGCAGAGAGGTGTAGGCCATACAGTGGCAGAGCCGGTATTTTAAGACTTAAGTAGCTTGCTTTCTGTTATGGCTAGGGTAGGAAGGAACACTTTGATTGTGATCAGTGTCAGCATGGTAGTGTTCTTCCACAACAATGATATACGTTTACTCAGTTGATATGAGACTTTGCTGTCTTATTTTATTTAGTCCTTAAAATATTTGCTATTATCACCATTTACAAGTGAGGAAATTGGGTTAGTAACTTATAGAAGGTCACTGAGCTATCTAATTAGAAAGGAGGAGGTTTATCCACAGACTTTATTCACTGTGGTATGCCTAATTCAGCAGAACAGAAAGAAAAAACCAGCCTCCATTAAAGGAATTGCAAAGTAGTGAGATGGATAAGAGGTTTTTCAGGACAGGGTTAGGATGCCCCAAAATTTTATAGTGCAAATTTGACTCTTTTTTTTAAATTCCCCACCATCTATCCCTCTCCCCTCTGTCTGTCTGTCTGTCTCTCTCATGCACACATGCCAAAAAAGTGGTTTTGTAAAATAAGACTTTGCATTATATAACACAGATATTTTAGAGCAAGTTAGAATAAAATGAACAAAATCCATGCCCAAGAAGACCTTGTTAGGTCTTAGCTGGAGTGGCTCAGTGGATTGAGCCCAGCCTGCAAACTAAAGGGTCACTGGTTCAATACGCAATCATGGCACTTGCCTAGGTTGCAGGCCAGGCCCCCAGTAGGGTGTGTGTGTGAGGCAACCACACATTGATGTTTCCCTCTCTTTTTCCCTCTCTGCCCCTCTTACTATAAATAAGTAAATAAAAATCTTTTAAAAAGAAAAGAATATCTTGTTAGGATCCTTTCCCATTGGGAGGCAGTACCATACTGGCTTGGTTATAAGGTGAGTGAAGTCTCAGAGCTCATATCTGTTGTCAGAGGAAAAGTAGGCTGTTCAAGTATAGAGAAAGCAAATTCTGCCTGGATGATGTGGCTTCTGCTCCTTGCCTCTGAGGCCTGCTGGCACTTGAGGAACACCCTAAAGGGAGCAAGAACCAAGTCAACTTCCAAGGAAATCTTGCTGTTCCTTAGCATCCTCTTATGTTCTCTTTGCCAGCAAAGGGGGTCTTTCTTCTCCCATACACCTGGAATCTGAGCATAACTTGTTATGTTTAATTTGAACTTCTTGCTTGCACACGTAGCCATCAGCTACTCCCTCCATCCAATCGTCTGCACTCTGCTTCCTGGGTCAGACCTATATCTTGAATTACATAGCAGGAGTTTTCCCATACAAAAGCCACTGAAATACCCTGACTGTTTACTCCTAGAATTCTTTTTTTTTTTAAATATGAATTTATTTAGGTTACATTCTTACTTAGAAACTTATCAAGGCTTCTCATTTCTTATGAACAAACCTTACAATTTCTTGGTTTACCACTGTAAGTTTTTTCTAAACTTCCAAAGTTAACTCTCCTGCTAACCCTATCACCCTTTGTTGCTTCCATGCATCCTGCACTCTTGTCCTCTGGAGAACCTAATTAACTTATACATGCCAAAACCTTTTATTCCTTCATCACAATTGACCTTTCAGCTCCAATTTCTCTCCAGTTTTTGAATTAATTTATCTAAGACATGATTTACATGTGATTTTTATTCAAGGCTATCCTTGGTACTCCATCCAAATGTTTTCACATGGAAGCCCTTTAAACAGAGGAGCAGTACAATAGCTATACTTACATTCAACTTAGTGTGTGTCAGAACCTGTTCTAAACACTTTCTACTTATTAACTCTTTTAATCCTCTCAACAATCTTATTCTTATTTTATAAATGAGGAAATTGAGATACAGACAAGCCATGAACTTTGCTGAAGATCACATGCATGGTAAGTGGCAGAGCCAAGAACTGAAGCCAGACAGACTGATTGTGCCTCATTTTCTTTCTTACTCCAGTGTCAGCCAGCATGAAGTCTGAGGAAGGCAGAAAATGTTCATATTGAGTGTTGTAGCCCCTCATATGAGGTGCTTCAGTACATGCTTATGACTGTAGGAAGATGTACTGATGCTTACTTAATACAAGTTTAAAAAATAATTGAAGGAAGCTTTTTTAATGAGGCAGATAATTCCGGTTCCTGCCACCTTGGATGGTAGAGAAAAAACAGAGGGAAACATTTTCTTGATGCTAACTTTTGTCTGATATTTACTTTAAATAAAAGAATGATGATGGAAAAAAATATTTTTATTCTTGAGTCTCTATCAAAGCAGATATAAGAATCAGGCTTAGCTCCATGGGCATCTTTAATTTTAACGTAGACTTCACTCTCAAGGTCTTGCATGACCCAGGCAAGTCCTCATTTGTCCCACATATACCACTTTCACCTTGCAATTGCAGGTGGCCTGGGTCACAGCAGAACCTCTGGGGTTTCCTGGGGTGTTATAATCTGGGCTGTATGGCATAGGCATGTGTATTGTGTGGGGCTGAGTTGATGGGGGTCACAGAGAGAAATTTATCAGTTTTCATTTTATTGCAACGAAGTAATCAAGCCCGAATATTAATATTGTGGTAATTGCTTTCCTCCTTCATGTTTACAGAAAGAGAGAAACAGCTGGGTTGATTGACATCTGAACAGGATTGGTTGATCATTACTTGTGCAGCAGATGGGCTTAGGTTATAGATAAGCAATAAATGTGAAAAAGAGTGACACAAGCTTGAGCCAGGCTTGCTTTGTGCACAACAGTTAACCTTGATTCTTGCCAGTGGGCCAAGGTTTGGGTTTCTGGGCCTACTTTTTATGACCAGAGATCTAGCACCATTGGATGTAACAAAATACTGAAGGAAAATTGTTCTGGAAAAGTGCACAAGAAGAGCCAAAGGATGTTTGATAAATAAGTGCAAGGTAAAAACACAACACAGACTGTACCATAAATGACTGGAAATGAAGCCCCTCTGCCCATATGCAAGCCTCAACAGGTGCTTAAATAAACACCTCATGGAAGGGATTGCCTCTTAAGGACAGGGAGTTCATTGAATGGACATTTTGGAAATGATGGGATTTGAAAAGTGTCAGAACATTCCCATATTCCATGAACATATCCCCAACTAACTCCTCACTAATGCCTGCAATTTTATATTCAGAAAAGTATTCTTTCATGCTATATAACTGAATGAGGCTCATTAAAATGCACTGTCCTTGAGAGGGGTGACATTGAAACTTAGCATTTACTATTCCCATATGTAAGTTAGTTTGAAGAACTTAATCATTCCCAGATCTCAGAGCTGGACAAGTCATGAGGAAGAGATTAAACTTGATGAGGGGCTCTGAGCACTGTGAATGCCTTGAGCATTGAGTTTTCTCTGCTCTGCCACTTACTACCCATATGCTCTTGGGCCAAGTCATTCAATGCTTAGGATCTTCATTTGAAAAAAGTCAAAGTAACAACAAATACTATGAATAAGGCATAGGAAGATGTAAAGATCAAACAGGGCAAAGATTGTAAAAACACCTTGAAATTTGTGAAGTAAAATACAAATAGAAGGTAGTAGTGATGAAGGTTAGAGTGGTGTGGGTAGCAGTAGTTATCACAATGGGAAGCATGGCACTTTTTAATAACTATGTATAACATTGAGGGATAGTACAAGAACTTGGAACCTTTTATGTCTCAAGTGACCAAAGCCTTTACTAAAAGAGGTATAAAATAACTAAATAGAATAGCTCCTTAGGTGCAGTAATGGAGGGAATTACAGCTAGCATTGCACAGACAAGGGCATTGAGCTTGTTGTTCTGTTTAATATCATGATGCTCTGACTTTTCCTAAGTAATAGAATTTAACTCTTTAAAGGCCACCAAAGTTAGAGAATACAAAGCAGGAGTCTCAGGGATAATTTGGAACCACACAGAGAGAGGCAGAGCTGGAGAGGAAATGGGAGAGAATGCCAGTCCATAGGGTCCCAAGAAGAGTAGATAGTCAATATCTCCATATGGGATTGGTGAGAAGCAAAAATGATAAAGACCATCCTTAAAATTAATTTGGAGCAACTTTATCAACAGTAACAATGAGGAAAAGCCAAAATCAATAAAATGAGGTCATAGGGAAAGATCTTGTTTGGAAGAGCACTGTACAGGAGGAAGAGAATGAGTAAAATATGATGCAAAATAACACAGCGCTAGACTATGAAGGCCCATCAACTCCAAAATGAGGAAGAAGTGAAAATTTATAGCAGAGCCATTAAAAAACATATTGATAACTTATAGTATACATTAACTTGTTTTGACTTGGATATTAAAATATTATTTTCTTTCCATTTTCAACCCATCTCTTATCATTATAAGAGCTCAAGATAAAAACAAAACAAAACAAAAAAAAAACAAAAAACACTTGCAGGTATTTTTACAGGTAAGCATGTACCCTGGAGAGTTGGCTTGACCATTGTAAACAAAATGTTTATGTCTAGAGTACATAATCGTTGGCCAGCAGCTGTGGACATTGAATAGAATATGTAATGCAATATTGCTTCAAATGGGCTGGCAACTTGGTTTGCTCCATAATGTAGAAGCTTATAAACTGAGTTCTCTGCCAATTTCAGCTCTATAGTTCTCACCATTTTTACCTCAAATCATCACATGATAGCACTTTCATTATAACTTCACTCCTGTTGGTTCCCCATCTGGCATGATGTATACATGTTCACTTGGATCTCTTACCTGCACTGAGAGTGACAGTGATAGCTCTTGGGTTGGGCTTTATTTTGGATATGTTTTTAACTCCTGAGTGAATGAAATCTCACAAGCACCTAATGATTTCTACACATTACAGAGATGAGTTTCTTATCTCCTAATTTATTATTTTTCTTTCTTTACTCTTTTCCTTAAGATATTTCTTGTTCTTTCCTTTATTGTAGTGCATGTTTTAGTGGCTCTTCTTGTACCTGTGAGTTTAGTGTTCTAGCCTTTTCCAAAGGTCCCACAGTGAAGTCTTAATCAGAGGGCTTCCAGATGTTCTCATAGTCAATTATCTTCAAGCTTTAACTACCCAGTATCATTCCTCTTCTGCTTGGGCCCCACCAGCATCACTTCTTTCACTCCCTCGCTTGAGCCACACCCACCCCTGAGGAGCTGACATCCTTGAGGGTACTGAGCTCTGGGGAGAGTTTCCCATATGCCAAAGCTGCTAAGGGTCCCTTCTAAGAATTAAAAAAAATAAATGTTTCATATCTTACTTTTGAGGGATTCTTAGAGAAAAAACAAAGTTGAACTTTTGGCACCTCAAATAATTTACAGTATTGAAAAACTGCAACCCAACTATCCATGCCACCACTCTTTCTCAGGAATCAGGCAAAGCATAATGTGTATGATTGCCACATCCATGGCCCCCATCTGAGGCTATGACAGTTCTTCAATAACAAATCAAAATGTATCACACCATGTGATCCCACTAGCTTGTCAAACCTGTGGGCCAGGGATAAGCAGTGGGATCAAAGGCAGTAATCTAGATAAAGATCTGGCAATGGACAGACTGGTCCATAGGGCACTCTATACCAAATAATGGCTAACTAGACCATTCTTTGGGGAGTTTGAATCCAAGTTGCATAGTATTGCATAGTAACTTGATGACCTGAGTGCAAAGATGGTGGTGGGGGGTGGGGTGGGGTACAGCACCAAAATGGAAGAGCCCTGGAGTAGGGACAGCACAGTTCAGGGAACACCAAACACATCAGGCATCAAGATCTGTGTTTTGTCCTATGTAGCATTTCAGTCTGGGTACAAAATGGGCCCTCCCCTTTACATCCTTATAAGAAGCAGATCCCAACTAAAGTAACTAGACTACATCTGTTTTGATATGAAAGATTCTAAGAGTTGACTCAAAAAAATATACACACACACACACACACACACACACACACACACACAAGGTTTGTCCAGAAGGTTTCCAGCCATGGAATAAGAAAAATAGAGAAATTTATTGAAGAAGATATAAGTTACAAGAAACACTGTACATAGGACAATGCCTCCTCAATCCCCTTTAAAGTAGGCACCTTGGGACTTCACACATTTCTTCCAATCGCCATCAGCTGCCCCATTGCATTTTCCTGAATCTCATTGATTGTCTGAAATTTCTTCCCTTCCAAAGGTGATTTTAGTTTTGCAAAAAGTCAGCAGTTGCAGGGCACCAAATCTGGGTTGTAGGGGGACTGAGTCACCTGGGTGATTTAAAGTTTCATCAAAAAAACTACATAAGACATGATGCATGAAGGGGCCCATTGTCATGGTGAAGCTGCAAATCACTTGTTTCTCATAGTTGCAGCCTTATGAGTCATTTGAATAGTTTCATAGCAGAGGGATGTTCAAGCTTAACACAAAATTTGATGCAGATCCATTGCTCTACTCATTTGGTTAGTTTGAATGAGATGGCCACACTGTCAGTTGCCATCCATACATGCCCTGACTGGAAATGAACCTGCAACCTAGGTATGTTCCCTGACTGGGGATTAAACCTAAAACTTTTTTTTGGTGCACAGGACACTATTCCAACCAACTGAACCATCCAGTCAGGGCTAAGACCCGACTCTTGTTCCTTTATCAAAGAAAGTAACTCAATATTCCTTCCCCATCCTCCTGCTTGGAGAACATAAAATTAATGTGCCCTCAACTGGGCTGCTCCTGGAAAAGAAAGCTCCTTGTTTTTTAATTGTTTGATACCAGAAATTAGAGCTCATAGAGAAAAATAAGAGCCTTAAGTGCACCTAAATGCAAAGCTAGTCCCAGCCAAGGTTTTGTGCCTACCCTCTCTGTATGGATAAATTCTTTACCAAAGCCAGGGACTAGGAACTTTAGGTTTCAGTAATTACACCAGAATTGGGCCCAAGCTGAGTCAGCCACAGCCCTTGGTGTATTACCAAGTGAAGGAATGGTGGCTTGCAGTTACTTACCTTAGGGCCGCTTTAAACTCTCTCCCATTGGGGATCCTTTGACAAACCAACCAAGTTCCTTCTTTCCTTTGCCCCTCCTCATCCCAACAAATGACAAAGTGCAGGCTGTGGCCTCCAGGTAAGCACAGTTTTGGGGAAACAAGGAAAGCAAACAAAATACTCTATGTAGTTGCAGGGTTCCCAGGCTCCATTTCAAAGGCAGTCCTTTTTGGCTTTGTTTGCTCCTGTTTTTCCCAGCATAGGTGTTTTATATCACATAGACCTTTTCGGAGATTTCCAAGGAGAGAGGTATTTAGTTTACAATGGGTAGCCAAGAGTTTCCTAGGTAGAAAAAGGGAATAAGTTACCAGCCCACAGGGTATGTATAAAAGCCCCCAATTGTGCTGGTGCTGACTGACGTGAGAAAGTTCAGATATCTACAAAAAGCACCTATTGCCATGGTCTTTTCTGAGACAACTTAGCAGCACCATCTATCCTTGTTTGAAGGGCAGTCTCCTCACTGGGACATCACTCCCCTTTCCCAGTTTCATGTGTGGCAGGAACAGGTTAGGCTGTGAGGTGAATACCTATGCAGATAAATTTGAAAAAAAAAAAAAACCCAACTAAATAAATTTTAGAGAAAATACAAAATGTGAGATTCCTATAGTACTTTACAAGTCACTGGAACTTGCTAACATTTAGAACACTTAAAACTTCTTGTACTTTGTCCCTGACACAAGTATGATTAAAGCATCAGGGGAACTTTATTTCCTTAAGTCTAACCTAGGCAGGTACCACAATGTGTAAGCATCAGCTCTTATGAAAGAAACAAAAAAATCAGTCTTTAACCATGAGGAAACATTCAAGGGAGTTTTGAACACAAACAAAAGTCAGTAGGGCTTGCCATGTGTCACAAAGGGACATTGGTGAAAGGGGTAGAGCCCCCAGAAAGGGGATGCAGGCCAAAGGAGCTATAAGCTTCTGCCCTGTGTTTCAAGGAGAAGCCTGAGGCAAACATGAGGAATGAAAGCAAGATCCTCAGTCCTCTCTCTAACCCACTTCTAAGTGGGAACTTCATCCTCACCATTTTCTCTTGTACAGAGACCAGCTCCTCTCCAGTCCTTAAGCCTGCTCTCACAAATCAGCTGAGGGAAGAAGGTAGGGATGATAGATAGGGTATAGTATGTCATTTGACCACTACTTGGGTATTTGCATCTTAACAGAGGGAGTGGTTTTAATCTCTTATTGAAAACAGTGCTGCAGTCTAAGGTCTCAAAAAATAAACATGACATATGCAATGGCACCTGCTTCAAGATTAATTTTATATAAGCACTTCCATCCTGGGATAAAAAGTGGCATTGTTAGTAAAAAGTTTAAATATATATAATCAATTAAAAAATAAAGGCCTTCCCTCTGTCCACCAGCTCTTTCCCCACCCACATGCAGGAAAGGGCCCCTGACAGTATGCCTGCAGGTTCAGGTAGGCAGCATGCTAGCAGTTTAGCACATTTTAAATTTAGACCATTGTAAACTTTAGGCCATTATGAGCATGACTGACAATGGCAATCAGAGTATGAATTGCCTTCACATACACTGGCCTTGTGTTTGAGTGACAGACAATACCTGCATATCCAGTGTGGGAATTCCTTACCTACTATTTCTATCAGTAAATGATTCAAAAGCCTACAAAGGAATACATTTCTAATCATGTGGCCAACCATCAAAACCACTTGGACAAATGCCTCTGCCCTGGGCATGTCCAGGTCATGCTCTTCTGAAGTGAAACACAGTCCGCAGAGGGAAAAGATGATCTGGGAAGTGTTCCCAGCAAGAATTGGCACTCTGCCTCTCTATTTCTGTGACTGCGGTGTGGCTCTGCTATGGGCCAGGAATGCCAATGAGAGTCAACAGAGCACATGTCCATAATGCTTACTGTGTATAGGTACCCTTTTAGGGGCTTTATGTCCATGAAGTCACATAATCTGCCATCTTACAAATGATAAAAATGAGGCTTAGAGAGATTAAAGTATTTGCTTAGCTATACACCTATACATATGATCTGAAAGAATGCCCAATAGGGTATCAGGCATTATGGGAGAATTAAAAGCATAAAGACTAACACCTGATTTCAAAGTTACAAATCTTAATTTTCCCCTAGATATTCTCTAAGCGTTATTAACAAGAGACCTATGGAAGAAAAGGGATTCCTCCCATCCCTCATCCTAGTTATAAGAGTAATCCACATAGACAATTCATGCACAACCTATTTGAAAATATGTCTTTAAAAAGGACTGTTTAAATTTGAGATTAATTTTAAATAATATATATAAAGTTACAAGTATCTGTATGTTTAATATATCCCATTTATTATAAGTAAAAATGAACACACAAAAAATTCTCACATTTGTGTATATTCAATGTATAATATAATTAAGGAAATAAAAATTCCTGATACTTTTAGGTTGTTATGTTAATGAGAGACCATCTAAAATGACAATTTTGTATTTTATTTTCCTTTCTGTAATTTCTTAAAAAAAAAAACTAAAAACACTTTTATAAGTAATTAAAATTACCTATAACTACATAACCTACATTTGATAAATAATATTCTTTATAATGTTAAAATTTATAATTTTCAAAATTTATTGGAAAATAGCCTTTTGATATTTTAAAAAATTAAATGGGTACATTAGAATTTATGATGGAGGGTGGGAGGTGGGAGTGAGTGGGGCAGGGAGTGAGTGGGGCAGGGGGGAAAGTGGTAGCAGGAAAATGGAGACAACTGTACTTGAACAACAATAAAAAATATTTTTTCAATTAGATCAATTTTTGTTGTTTTACATGAAGCTGCTCTAAACAATCCTATTCTCACCGTGCGATTATATTTGTGATTATAACCTCAGAATGCATACTAGAGTAGAATCACTTATTCTAAAAGTCTAAACTCTAAATTTCTTAACATTTATGATTAATTGTTTTCCAGAAAGGTTTAAACAGTTTTCTTTTCCCTTAGCAGATTGCAAGAGTGTCTGTTTCCTGTGTTGACTATTTGCAATTTATTTCTTGTCCTAAGAATGATCAAATCATCTCCTTTAGTTAGAATTTTGTTAGTAAATCAGCATTTTCATTATTGAATTGGAAAAATGGTTTACACATAAATATTAAGCTTTGATGTAAATTATTAATTATCCAAATATATTATACATTATATTTATATATTATATTATATGTTAATATATAAATATTAATATTTGTTGTAATTATTTCCCCCAGTTTGATGTTTATATTTTCCTAGGTTGTGTCATATATAACCCAGGCAATCATTTCCTGTGTAATATCTTCCTCTAGTTTCTCTTCTTTTTTTTCCATTGCTTTTAGTCTTAAAAAGTGTGTACCCACTTGAAGATCATCTATATATTAAATATTTACTAAATAAAAATTAAATTTATTTCTTGACAAATTATTTCAATAAACCATGTTTATTAAACAATTCCATTGATCTATTGGTCAATTTTTATACCAGTATTATAGCATTTGTATTGTTATTGTACTAAAATATATTTTACTATTTTATTTAGAGTATGTCTTAACTTTTCTCTTCTGCTTTTTCTCCCATGAATTTTAGAACCATTTGGTCAAGTTCCAAGAAGAAAAATAATTGTTTCAAGAATTTGTGTAATTACCAAATCCATAAATTGTTGATCTATCTAGGCGTATACCTACCTATTTTGTGACTAATTTTAATTAGAATGCCTTTACTGTTTTATAAGTATGATATTTAAAATAGTTGTTCTTGATTATAATAAGGAAGTAGCCATGCATTTCTACTTGTATTTTGTTAAAAAAAATCACATATGATATTGGAGTCCTTCCAATGCATTGTCAACATATAATGAGATGAGCATATGGCTTCCTCATTACTCTCCTATATGAACCCTTACTCCAGTTAAATTAATCTACTAACTAATTTTTTTAATTTTACACTTTTGTTTAAGTGTCTTCTCCATCTTTTTTAAAAAGATACTATTCTGTTTTAGCCAGGATCTCTAGTACTTGTATTACTCAGGATGCAAGTAATGGAAGACCAAAATGTCACCAGATAAAAAAGAAAAATATCTCATCACTTCACTGAAAAATCTAGGGGCAGAGTTACCTCAAACTATTTCAGAAAGTTCAAGAGGAAGGAAGTTTCCCAAGTTCATTTTATGAGAACAGCATTATTCTAATTCTAAAACCAGATAAGACACTACAAAAAGAGAAAATTATAGGCTAACATTCTTGATGAACATTGATGCTAAAATCATCAACAAGATATTAGCAAACCAAATACATCAATATATCAAAAAGATCATACATCATGATCAAGTGGGATTTATTCTGGGAATTCAAGGTTGGTACAATATTCACAGATCAATAAATGTGATTCACCACACAAACAAAATGAAGGATAAAAACAACATGATAATATCAATGGATACAGAAAAAGCATTTGATAAAATTCATCACTAATTTATGATAAAAACTCTTAGCAAGGTGGGAAGAGAGGGAACATACCTAAACATATTAAAGGCCATATAAGATAAACCCACTGCCAGAATCATACTCAATTGGCAAAACCTACAACTGTTTCCCTTAATAGGAGTAACAAGACAGAAATGTCCACTTTCACCTCTCTTATTAAACATAGTGCTGTAAGTCCTGGTCACATCAACCAGACAAGAAAAAGATGTAAAAGGAAATTCAAATTGGAAAGGAAGATGTAAAACTGTCTTTATTTGCAGATGATATGCTATTGTATATAAAGAAACCCAAATAGAACTTCCAGCCAATATGGAGGAGCAGATAGACACACTGTGCATCCTTGCACAACTAAAAGAAGGACAACAACAATTTAAAAATAAAATAAAAAAAAAAAACAGTACTTACCAAAAACTGAACTGTATGGAATTCTGACAACCAAGGAGTTAATGAAGACACATTCATCCAGACCAGTAGGAGGTGAGGAGTTGGGCAGCCTAGGCAGAGAGGGCTCATGGCAAAGTAGCAGCTGGGGGACCTCAGGTATGCAAGGTGGTGGCTGGTTGACCCAGTGAGGCAGCGGACTATGGAGCTGGGCATGGGGTAGTGCACAATGTGGCTGGCAGACCTGGTGGTCCCACATTCTCACGCAGATAAACCAGGCAAAACTGGGGAGCAAGACAGACCACACAACCCACGGTCCCAGCATGGGGAAATAAAGCCTCAAATCACTGATTGAAAACAACTGTGGGGTTGAGGCACTGAGAGAAAATCCCAGCCTCACAGGAGAGTTTGTTGGAGAGATCCACAGGGTCCTAGAACATACATAAGCCAACTCACTGTGGAATCAGTACCAGAAGGGCCCAACTTGCTTATGGGAAGCAGGAAAAGTGACTGAAATCTGAGAGAGCAGAGCAAGCACCATTGTTCCTTCTTGGACCCCTCCCCCACATACAGCAGCACAATGCAGCAATGTGGGTTTGCCCACACTGGTGAACATCTAAGGCTCTGCCCCTCACTATGTAACAGGCATGCTAAGACAAAAAAAAAAAAAAAAAAAAAAAAAAAAAAAAAAAAAAAAAAAAAAAAAAAAAAAAAAAA
>PVKU01016509.1:0-14400 GCA_004027475.1 Anoura caudifer | reverse complement strand
TTCTGGACACCCTTCCCTACGTAGCAAAAGCGGGAGGTACAGAAGCTGATGCAAAACTAATTAAAATAACTCTAGGGTTGAGTGTCCTTGAGGTATCCTTTATCTAAAGCTGGGTGATCAAAAGCTAAAGGGGAGTTGCTGCTATGTACAGATGGGGGTTAGCCTTGAGGAATCATTATCCGAAGCTGAGTGTTCAAAACCTAAAATTATGGCTGACAGCTTCTAAGTAACCTAAACAAACTCCTAAAAATTATGGCTGCCTCGCTGACATCTAACAGCTGGCTGGCATCTTCTAAGTAACTTAAACAAACTCTTTCCTAGTTCCCGGTCCCTCCCTAGGTCACCTTAACCTAGCTGACTTTTCCTCTACAATGCTAATGTTCCTGTTTCAGGGTCTAGCAGTTCGAGAACCAATAACACTCAACCTTCACTGCACATTAGAATCACTTTGGGGCTTATAAAAACACCCAGGCCATGCCCCACCCAGACCCATCAGAACCCCTGGGGCTGGGACCCATGCGTTTGTGTTTTTTTAAAACGGGGACTAGGTGGTTCCGATGTGCAGCCAAACTGGAGAGAAACTGATAGGGGAACATGTGTAAGCTTCAAGTTCATATACCGTAAAAATAACACCTAATATTTATTGAACAGTTATCATTTCACCGGTCACTGCTGAGTGTATTACTGCATGATCTCACTTAATTCACAGAGGAACCTTTAGGGTAGGGACTATTATTCCCATCTTAGTGATAAAAAGAGCCAGAGAAATGAAGTAATTTGTCCTAGGCCACAGTGGACTTTTCCTGAAGATCCATAGGGTCAAGACTGTACACTCTGCCATCCACCAAACCTAGGCATAGGATAGTATCCTTCCTCTCCTTCAGAACATTCTCCTTCCTTCTCCTGTAAAACGCCTGCAGCTTTTAATCTCATGTTATCATATTACACCACCGACCACCACTCCTGTTTCAGCCCCAGTCCCAGCCTCACATGCTTCGTCCTGAAATGTTTAGCTCCTGTGTCTCCTCTCTCCAACTGCAGTTCTGTTTTCATTACTGGTGATTTCAATATCTACTTTTTTTTTTAATTTTATGTTTATTTATTTTAATAGTTGATATAGTCACATGATTCAAAATTTAAAAGGAACATCTATGGTGTCATCTTACCCCCTACCCCCCAAAAATAAAACCTTAATCTGAACAAGTCTCTATCACGACCAGTTTACAGAAAGTACAAAAGTCAGAGGAGAAGCATGTTAAGCGATACCATGTGAATGCATCAGCAACATCCAGAGCATCTACATTTGTGACCCTTCCCGTGTCCTGTTCCTGCAGTCCCTTGATTTTCTTGCATCTGATGAGCTTGTTCTACATCCACTTCACCAGCCCCAGACCTCATTGTTACCATCGAGGCCAGGGCAGGCTGCCCCAGGATAGCCCACCACAATATCACTTAGACGTAAAGTGACTTTAAAAACTGGCCATGCAAGAATACTCTGACCTGTCTGTCTGTCCCCCAGAAAGTGGGTGGTAAATGTTCCACGTGAAAGCTGCCAAGCCCACACCTGGAGGCTGAGGGAGGCACCCTTACCGCTAGAGTGAAGGGATCCAGGCTCAAAAAGGTGACAGAAACAAACCTGGTTACTAATTTCTACCTAAGCCCAAACTTCGTCAGATTCCTCACTAATGAGTACCCTCAGTGCCCTGTTGATTCTTCAGAAATGCATTGTCTGCTAAGTATAACAAGTTGGCTGGTTCAGGGAGCGTCATCCATGACCCCCCGTGTGGCAGACCCTTCTGCATGGTGTGGGCCCAGCTCCCACTCAGAGATGCACAGGACCCATGCCCACAGATAGGTTCCCTTGTGGCTAATTAGATTTGCAATATACCTAGGCTGTTTTGAAGCTTGCTCTTTGCTAAAACTCCCTCACCCTGCAAGTGCTAAACCTTGGGCCCAGTGTAACCGGCTGCCTTTTGATTTACTAATATCCTTCTTCTGTGATGTAATGAGGGGCATTGGCTCCTTTGTTGTAACCTGGGGATGGTGAAGGAGAACCATCTTGGAATGGGAGGGGAGATGTAGAATAAAGGCCTGTCATGGCAGAGGCCACAGCTTTTGCTCCCCTTGAGAGAAAAGCCATGCTGTCGTCCTTATTCCTCCACCAGACTCGGTAGTCTGTGTGTATGTCTTAATTCATCCATAATGACACAGACACTGCTGGCCAGTGTCCGCATTACCTCCATGTGCACATGTTATTTGTTTGTTCCATTCACCTGGTCTTGTGTTCACATTACCAGTCCAGCCACAAAAACCCAAGAAAGGGGGTAGATGGGCTTCTCTCCAAAATCTCACTCTCGAGCATCCCTCCCTCTGAGCCAGCACGTAGCATGGGAAGAGGGAGAGAGACAATGTCTAGAGGCTCAGATTTTTGGTCCAGTGATATGACCGCTCCCTCTGGGCCAGCCCCTTGGCCTCTTCTCACTTTGTCATGCTGTCTTGGCTAAACCACACATTTTTCAGTTAAAACCAAGTCTCTACCTGCTCAGCACCTGCACCCTGAGAGTTTCAAGGGAAGAAAAACATAGCCAGGCTAATTGGGTCCCTATAAAGTCAACCATGAGCCTCAATCATGGCTCATGTTAATCCATGCACTGTCCCACCCTCCTAGATTATTCTTTTGTGCCTTTTCGCATCACTGCAAACCTCAAATCCCCATCCCCATTTTCAGCCCTTGACTTTGCTTCTCCAAATCATTAAGAAAATATAAGGCAATTGGGTAGGAACTTCCACAAGCTCCCACCTTCACTTCACTCTCCTGCATCTGCGCCCAAGGTCTCCCCACCCCTCCCAGGGGTGTGGTGCAGGGACTCCAGAGACCTTCCCCTCTGCCTGCATCCAGGGATCCCAGACCCTCCAGTACCAATAAACCAATAGTGCAAATTCTCTAGCTCTGCTAGATTGAAGGATACCACGGAGACAGAAAATAAACTGTGGTGGGGGTGTAGGTCTCTTTTCTTTTGTTAAATGGGAAATTTAAATTATTCTTTTGTGCTTTGTACCCAAGTAAAGGATAAGGCCCTTGATATGCTATTATTTCAACAAACAGAAGGCTAGGCATCTCTATTGTTCTTCTGTGGATGTCTATTTATCTGGCTCTTTCTTATTTCAAGGGCAGTGACCCAGAGAAGACAAACAAAATAGAATTTGAAGTTCTTAATGTGTTGTGTGTTTACTGAGATTTACAAAGACCAATTGTTCGATTTGATTAGCAAAAATAAAATTACATTCAGTCTTTTTCTCTTGTAATCATTGGAGGTTCTCAAAGTGAATCATGTGTTGGGTAGGAAATATAAATGGGGGGGAGGGGAAGAAATACCATTTTTGTCAACTTTTTTTTAAGTCTTCACTTGCCCCAGACAATTTTTGAAAAAGAATTCAAGAGATCAGACCTAGTAATCTCCGGTAAAGTTAATTGTTTGGCAACATGATACAAAACATGCCAGACTGATCTTCAAGTCCTCTTCTGGTCCCATGCCCATCACTGATGCTGCTGCCTCCTGAGAGAGGCCTCTTCTTCCCTGGCAGAGACCCATAGTCCTGAATTTCCTCTCTTCCCATCAGCACTGCCCTCTCCTACAGCCCATCCATCAGGGAACCTTTCCCACAGGGAATCTGCTCACATTATCAACTATAAAGTAATCGACACTGAGTGGTAGGGTGGTCGGTGATGCAGGCTGTGAAAGAATTCACAGAGAAGAAAGTATAGTGCAGGGTGTCAAATTCATTTTCACCAGGGGCCACATCAGCCTGGAGGTTGCCTTCAAAGGGCTGAATGTCATTTTAGGACTGTATAAATGCAACTACTCCTTAACTGTTGAGGAGTTGAAATTACATTTGGCCCTTTGAAGGCAACTGCAAGGCTGATGTGGCCCCTGGTGAAAATGAGTTTGACACCCCTGGTATAGAGAGTAGTTTTTATTCTCTCTCCAAGAAAGGAGAGGAGGGGCATGGTGTGGAGAGGTACACCAGCATTGAGGGGTGCGGGCTTTGAGCTTTTATTGGATTATAATTGGATTAAAAAGGGTGGGGGGATGCTGTTGGGTGGCCCCTGGGCTGTGGGGGCTTCTAACTGAGGCTGCAGTTTGTTCCAGTGTTCTCTCTGCCTGGGGCTGTGGGAAGCCCTTAGTCCTATTCTTTTTTTTTTTTCTCTTTTTTTCTTTTAAACATTTTTCTATTGTTGTTCAAGTAGTTTTCTGCCTTTTCCCCCTGCCTCTCCCCACCAACCCAGCCCTCCCCACCTCCCCCCACGTTTCTACCCCCCCTTGTTATTGTCCATGTGTCCTTTAGAATTGTTCCTGCAAACCCTTCACCCTTTTCCCCTGTAATCCCCTCCCCCCTCCCCTCTGGTGTCTCCCCTCTGGTGTCAATTTCAGTGTCTTGTTTCCAGTCATTTCCAGTGCTGGGAACATGAGTTCAGAATAGTAAAATGGCCTCATGTTTAACAAGGTCATAGGCCTGCCCGGCAAATGGGTCCACAAGAGTAAATGGGGCTGGCTTTGTCCTTTCGCTAAGGGTGAAAGCTGGTGAGATTAAGGTCAAATAAATAAATAAATAAATAAATAAATAAACGATTAAGGTCTCATGAGCAGACACATACGTACATACTCTCCTTAAAAATATGTCTGGATTTACCTTCCAAAATCTCTGTGCCTATTGCTAGTCACTCGTCTTTTCCAAACCAAAATGTAACATTCGCACTTGAACACTGCTGTCGATTAAGATGATTGGATTTGATTCTCATTATTCTTCATTAAATCAAAAATAGATGCTTATATATTTTTCTTTTCACTTATTAATCTGTCCTAATATTCCTGCACTGAATATATCTTCAGTGCAAGAATTTAAATAATGAAAACAATGAATGTAAAACTCTATTAAGGATAAAGAATGAGCTCCCGTCCTGATCCCCTGGATGATGCTTGTCTTTTTAATGCTCTTTCTCCCTCCTCCCTGGCAATTAAAAGACAAGCATCTGTGCTGGGGAAGGGCGTGTGCATGTGCATGTGTGCGTGCACGTGTGTGTTTTAGAGCAGAGGTGAACGGCAGGACAGTTTTGCCACCGCCAGTGCTGTAACAACATGGCATGTCTTGACTTGGAGAATCATCTCAGCCCATATTTTACAAAGACAATGATGAGTCTCCTCCGGAGTCCATGTCAGAGCTCAACGGAATGTTGTGCCTGGACAAGACACAGCATAAGTGGTCCCAGGTGCATGTGGGACAAAGGTCCCCCACCCTGGCTGCACATTCGAATCACCTGAGGACCTTTAAAAAGACTCCTGCCTGGGCAGCACTCAAACTGAGACCATCAGGCCCTCTAGTAGGTCCAAGCCTGGGAACAGAAAAGCTCTATGGGTGATTCCCATGCGCAGCCAGATGCAGGAACCTCTACATATGAAGTTTCGCATGTACAAGGAGAAAAATGCAAACAAGTGATATTTATTCATTGGGTGTGATTAATGAAATTGTAATGCATCCACACAACTGGAAGCTGACCAGTCCTGTCTTTTTTTTTTTTAATAAGACAAATCTTCAGGTGTTGTTCAAAGCCATTTTCTCCATCAATGCTGTGGGCATAATAATTGAGAGCTATAAGTTTTGGGGAGGCCTATAAAAATGTTAGAGACCTGAAAAAAAAGTTGATTACAAAATATAAAAATAAAACACATGGACAAACAAGAGAAGAAATCAGAGTTTACTGCAAAGGACCTGATTCAGTAGCTGGCCAGTCCTCTTTGAGTCCTTGAAGTCTACTAGCTCTCTGATTTTACAAAAACAGCATGGTATTGATAGGGGACTTAAGGGATGGAAAATTTTAGTTTAAGTACGCTTAGTAATCAATGCATGTAAAAGCTTTTGTTCCATGAACTGAAGGTGTGACCCACCCTGACTCCAGGAGACCATAAGCAGTTCCACCTTTGTTCCTCAGGAGGACTTCAAGCAACTCAAGATGGTATCTGAGCCACTGTGCTCCAGGGTGAGAGGACCACTGCCCAGGACACAGCTAAAGACCACCTCCTGGGGCACAGCTTAAGACCCCCTCGCAGGACAAGAATGCTGAAGTTGCTTTTTTCTAATCCAATTAACTTTTCCCTGAATTTCAAAACACCTCACCACACCTTGTTTATTCCCTGCTATAAAATCCTTGGCCTGGAAAGAAATGGCAAGATGATCTGTTAGGGTATGAACCCACCATCTTCTCAAATCGCCAGCCATCTGAATAAAGCACCCACAAAGATTCAATCCCTGTCTCTGCTTGTTGAGTTTGGTAGTGACAGGCAGCCCGAACTCTGGTGTCTTTTCCAGTTCCAGTGTGTCATCTTGTCAGGTTGCCTTCTGCTCACCTGCATTTGATCTGTTTGAAATCTTTGTCAAGGGCAACCTATGGGGAGTCATCCAGTCCACCCCATCCTGTCCCCATCTCTACCCTTGTGGTTTTAAGCACTTTGGGGTCATGTGCCCCAATGATATTCTACTGAGAAGTGTAGACCCTTTCTCCAGAAAACCCATGTATGCACAAGATCTTGCACACAATCTCAGTAGATACTCGACCACCCTAAGACTTATGTGACAATCATTTGTTTGTTTATGTGCTAATTTATTCACTTACTTGTTCATTCACCTATTAACTCATTCATTCATTTACTGTTAACTGCTGAGATCCAGGTGCCGTGTTAGACATAGGAGATGCATGAACTATGATGGCTCCTGCCCTCAGGGAGTCTATAGTCAAGATTAGACACGATAAACAGACCATCTGTGACGGTAAACTTTATGTGTCAACTTGACTGGGCCAAGGGGAGCCCAGATAGCTGGTAAAACATTACTTATGGATGTTTCTGGAAGAGATTAGCATTTAAATTGGTTGGCTGAATAAAGAAGATTGCTCTCACTAATTCTGGTGGGTATCATCCAACCCATTGCTGGTCTGAATAGTACAAAAAGGAGGACAAAGGGCAAATTTGGTCTGTTACTTGGGCTGGGACAAAGTCTTCTGCCCTCGGACACTGGCATTCCTGGTTGGTGGGCCTTCAGACTGGAACTTACACCACCGGCTCACCTGGTTCTCAGGCCTTTGGACTTGGACTTGGACTGAATTATACCACTGGCTTTTGCAATTTTTTTTGTTGTGGCAAAATATATACAACAAAAAATTCATCACTTTTAAGTGTGCAAATCAGTGACATTAAGTATATTCATAATGTTGTACAAACATCTCCTCCTCCCACTATCCATTTCCAAAACTTTTTCATCATCCCAGACAGAACTCTGCACTTATTAAATAGTAACTCCCTATTTCCCACTGCCAGGCCCGGGTCACCTACCTTCTATTTTCTGCCTCTATGAATTACACCATGGCCTTTGGGGAGCTCACAGCTTCATGGAAGAGAAAGACAATCCTCTGCTCATCTCCCCTAGTCATCAGGGAAATGCACATTTAAATGCCAGTGAGAAACCTCTTTAGACCCATCAGATTTTTGATGAGCACACAGGAGAAGGGGATGCTCATGGGAGTAAAAACCTAAGGTCATCCCGGAGGGCAGTGAGTCAGTGCTCACCATGTGCCCTACCCTACCTCGCCCTAGGGTCAGCATGGCTTACCTTACCAGCCCAGAACCCTCCTCCTAGATATGCAGCCCCAGGAATTTTCACACTGAGTCCTAAGAGGACACATGGGAAGTTATTTTCCAAGACTCTTGGGAATGCTCTCTTTCAGCCTCCTACCTAAAGAGAATGTGTTGGAAACATTGATTAAATAATGCTCTACCACTGGGGGAAGAATCCAGAGGCAATGCCCTTGACCTGACCTCACCACCTGGCTCTCTGATTCCCGTCTCCGCCCAGGGAGTACAATTTATCCCTGTTTCCAGGCCCGGTGGGGGCAGTTATTAGAGGACAAATGTTCCCTGGATGCTGAAGGCAGAAATCAATTCAGAACCATGGCCTTAGATTCAGTAGACATCTTGGCTGTCGCTGTATGAGAATTGGAGACCACCCCACCGGGTCCTTCCATCTAGTCCTCTGTCTTTTGTGGGTTAAATACTTAAGGCAGCCTCAAGAGCACACATCTAGGGAAATCATTTTCTATTTTTTTTCCCCAAGACTGTTTAAAACTTTGGTTCGGAAGAGCTATGAACTCATGGATGGAGGGGACTAGAAATTCAAGGGGAAACTGCAAATTGAACACAAAGGTTTTGAGAGTAGAACCTGAGCATGACTACTGTGTAAATCATTTTAAAACAACATAGTTCTTACTATTAATGTGCCCTATTCAAGTTGCTTAAGAACCTCGGTGTCTCTATGAGGATTTCAGAAGAGTCTACCTTATAGGGCTATTGTAGGAATAAATGAAACAACAATTTTGAAGCATTTAGCACATAATAGGTAGCCCATAAATGATAGTTGTTCACAAAAATTTTCCTTTTATTTTCTCAGCCAATAAAGTTTTTTTAAAGATTTTATTTATTTATTTTTAGAGAGCAGGGAAGGGAGGAAAAAAGTGAGAGAAACACCAATGTGTGAGAGACACATCGGTTGGTTGCCTCTCACATGCCCTGGGCTAGGGATCTGTCCCACAACCCAGGCATGTGCCCTAACTGGGAATTGAACCAGCAAACTTTCAGTTCATTGGCCAGCACTCAGTCCACTGAGCCACACCAACTAGGGCACAGCCAATAAAATTCATTAAGCGCTTTTGTGTTCACTGAACTAGCCCTTGGGTATAGAAAGTTAGATCTAGAATTAGAATGTTTTAAAGGTGAACAGTAACTTAGGTATCATCCAGTCCATTTTTTCCATCTAAAATCTTCATTGTAACACCAAAAAATAGAATAAAAATAGAGCTGTTCTCATGGGAGAGGTCCGTGAATGAAGACCTACCCTGGGAGGTACCCAGGGAAACCTAGGGCACCACGGAGCATAGCAGAAAACCTCAGCTCGGTCAACCTCTTCATCTTACATGTGAGGACTTGGGACTTAATGGTCTGGCTCTAATTGCTTGTTCAAGGTCACCTAGCTAATCAGAGACAGGCTGCCTGGGTTAGGAGCTGAATCTCTGATGCCAAGGAATTTACCAACTAGCTATGGAGACAGGATACATGCATGCAGGGATGTGGAAGAAAATTTGGGCTCAGCTTTTCAAGTTGTATTAACAAAGCATGGACCTGTGGGTCTCAGCTTCTCCATTGAACTTTCTGTTCTTAGTAAGGTATGCCTAAGCATCTACTCCTGTGAAAAGAAGGACCACCTACATGCTCAATGACTCCCGCCAGGTTTTCATCGGTTATTTTTATGAATTCATGGATTTGTTATGAATTTATTCCCTAAGTAAAATAAAAATGCAAATATGTTGACATTGTAATCAAGGAAAAGAGTTTTAAATAAAACATCCTGAGATTTAGAAACACATAGAAAAAGCTCTGAAAGCAACTATTAAGTCTGATTTCTATCTTCTTTGTGTCTCACACAATAAAACCTGTATCATTTTATGCAGCATGGATGCTTTATTTTTTTAAACTTATTAAGACATATTTCAGATATACAAAATAAGATGCACCTACCTTTGACACCTTATTCTAAGCAGGCAGAGTAACAGAGAGAGGGTGGCTTCAATTAAATGCAATTCTTGCCTAACGGCAAGACAGAAGACTAAGCATTTCTGAAGATGGGGTATCCTCCTGACTTCCCAGTGAGGTGGGAACAACCCAAGGGGAGTGAGGCTTTCTGCAGCGCTCTGTCCCCCAGGGCCTGGGGCTGCCATGGGCTGCAGAGCGCCCCCCACACCCTCCCTTTCCATCTCTTTCAACACTGCAGGCAGGAGCTTTTCTTGGGAAAACCTACAGATATTCCCGTCTATGTTTTTAATCTTATTTAAAAGACCTCAAATAGAAACAAAGAGGGGTTTCCACCGGAGCGCACAGCAGATCAAATGGGGGCCATCCCCCTCCGTCAGCATCTCCTCCCCCCACCCTGGGCCCAGCCCGTAGACTCGACACAAAAGAAGACAAAGAAGACGAAGGTCCAGCCCCTGCTGGCAGGGCTCACTGCTAGTGGTTAACAAATTCAAACACGTAGACATTGAAAGGAACAGACATTTTGGGGGGAAATGTTCGATGCCAAGTGAGTTCAATGAATTGAAAAGCCATAGGAATTCAAACCACAAAGAAATCATTTTAAAAAGTCATTGCTAGTATTAAAAAAAAGAAGAAGAAGAACTTAGCAAAAAGAAATGAACCATGAACTAAGCCTGAAATAATGCTAAGAATTGGGTATTCATATGGAAGGTATTCCAGGTGGGGAAACAGTGAACAGAGTACCCTCTCCCACAAAAAAAGAAAAAGACAAGGTGTATGAAAGCAAGTGGGAAGCCTTGTCTGAGCAGACCCAGGCTGTGGATTAGAGATAGAAACTGAAGCCAGACTCTAGAGCAGGATTTGTGGTCTGCCTGTTAGGAATGGGGCTGCACAGCAGAAGGTGAGCTGTGGGCAAGCAACAGGCTTCATCTGTTATTTGCAGCCGCTCCCCATCATTTGCATTACAGCCTGAGTTCCACTTCCTGTCAGATCCACGGTGTTAGATTATCAGGAGTGAGAACCCTACTGGGACCTGCGCATGTGAGGGATCTAGGTTGCTACTCCTTGTGAGAATCTGATGCCTGGTGGCCTGAGGTAGAGCTGAGGTGGTGATGCTAGTGCTGGGGAGCAGCTGCAAACACAGATTATCATGAGCAGAGAGGTTTGACTGCACAGAGGCTATAATAAATCGCTTGTAGACTCATATCAAAACCCTATCCATGAGTGGCAAGTGACAATTAAGCTGCATCCTGTGTCAGGCTCTATAGTAGCAAGTGAGTTGATGTGCTTCAATTGTACAGCTGCTCTGCATTAAGGTGAGTTTATAATTATTTCATTATATATTACAATATGTTAATAATAGAAATAAAGTGCGCAATAAATATAATGTGCTTGAATCATCCCGAAACCACCTCCCCCACCACCACTGTCCATGGAAAAATTGTCTTCCACAAAACCTGTCCCTGGTGCCAAAAAGGTTGGGGACCGCTGCTCTAAAGGGTCTTAATACCCTCCACCCTCTGGTGACACTGATCTGACAAAATAATTCATAAACAGCACTCAATAGCACATGCTTTGGCCCCTCACTCTCAGAAACCCAGGGATGGAAAATACCTTTTCTGTTTCACACAAATCCCATCAATTGGTAGAAGCAGCAAGGAGAACTCTGTTGAGAAAGATTCTACAGTCACATCTAAGCTCACGGTGAGTGCTGAGATTTACAACTGGTGCCTGTCGAGGACAAAACAGGAACTACAGTAAGAACAGCAGTGAAGATGCTTTGTATTTGCCAACTGTGCCTTATGCATAAGGGATGGCATGGCTATCATGGTGAGAAATTCAGGCATCCAGCTTGCTTAATGGGAGAAATATTGTGGAGCAGAGAATGTCTCACAACTTCTGCTAGTCAGGTGAACTACCAACTCCATGCTTAAGACCAACCCCAAATGAGTGTTCTGCCTGAGACTAGCAGCACAAATATTGAGGCTGACATCTGTCCTCAGCAGTACAGAGTACTGTAATTGATTAGTGATGCCTGCCATGGGCTCAGCAGTAAGGACAGATGCTCTGTATGCCACATACCGACTATGCCTACCTTTACTAGAAGGACCAACCACACAAAAAGTATTTCAGGCATCAGAACCAACCGATATAAGTTTAGGTATTCTTGTTTGGTTTGGTTTAGTTTGGGGTTAGGAAAGATATGTTTTTCAAATTATTAAAAACTCAGTTGTTATATAACCAAGCTGGCAGGTATCTTTCTGTGAATCTATGTTATTGCTAAGATCAGGCCAGAAAGAACCCAAGGCAGGACCACAGAGACCACTCATAAAAGAATTGAGGAATTTTAAAGCCTTTAATCACAGCAGTTGTGTTTATCATTACCTTTGGAGAGACCCACCCAATACTTGAAAACTTGCAGCCCACACCTTGCCAGTGATTCCTGGAGCAGATCAGTCCTCCCTGGCAGCTTCTCCCCCTTATCTTTGATCTCTCTGCCTCTCATTTTCTCTCCTGTTAGAAGCCCCCCCTCTCCTTCCCTACCACACTCCTAGGGATGATGGAGTCTGTTGGCAGAGAGAGCAAATTTTTTTTTCTTCTTTTTATTCTTCCTGTACATGCAAACAAATGACCGGTACTACAAGAACTTTCATATTTGCAAACACTCCGGTGTGTTTCACAAAAATCAATTTAACCAAGATCCATAAAATATAAATTCACCTCGTGCAAACATGAGATGACTATGGAGATTTCTCCCCCACCTCCGCATCGCACAGCGTCCATACAAATGACTCTGGAAACTGCACCAACTACAAGAGCCACTGGATGAATTTCAAGGTCAGGAGGATTTGCAAGAAAAAGAAGGCAAATGAAATGCACTGTTAAAGAGGTTCCCTTTGCAACACAGAGGCTGCTCTGGTGCACATTCAAACAAAAGTAGATGATTTGGACAAGAAATAAACTGTCCCCCTTTCCTTTGTGAGATTGCAGCTGAAATCACAACTCCACCACCAGTTCCCAGAGGCAGTTAGTAGTCCAGAGTCTTGGGGATGTGTTTCTGTTGATGAGGAAGAAATGAGGACTGCCCTGGGCATGGGAAGAGGCAGACAGGAGGGGCACAGCAGCTGAATATTTATACATATAAAATGGTCACTTTTAATTGTAAAAGAGTACCCTTACTTACTGTAGAAACTTTACAAAACACCAGGGAAAACAATCTGCATCCTCATCCCTTCCTAGCCACTGCAGTCTCTGAAGGCTTGAGACACAATCTCCTGGTGAAGACAGCTGGGCCTCGGGCCACATCTGCGGGATCCAGGTTTCTGGAGTTGGATGAGTTCCCATCTGCATTTTCTAAAATCACCCCCAGAGATTCTTTTTTTAAATTATATTTTATTGATTATGCTATTACAGTTGTCCCATTTCTCCCCCATCAACCCCCTCCCACCCACATTCCCCGCTTTAGTTCATGTCCGTGTTTCATAAGTTCTTTAGCTTCTACTTTTCCCACACTATTCTTGCCCTCCCCCTATCTATTTTCTACACACCGTCTATGCTACTTATTCTCTGTACCTTTCCCCACCTCTCCTCCTCCCACTCCCCTGTTGCTAACCCTCCATGTGATCTCCATTTCTGTGTTCCTATTCCTGGTCTAGTTCTTTGCTTAGTTTGCTTTTGTTTTAGGTGTGGTTGTTAATATCTGTGAGTTTGCTGTCTTTTGACTGTCCTATTTTTTATCTTCTTTTTCTTATGTAAGTCCCTTTAGCATCTCATATAATAAGGACTTGGTGATGATGAACTCCTTTAACTTGACCTGATCTGAGAAGCACTTTATCTACCCTTCCATTCTAAATGAAAGCTTTGCTGGATAGAGCAATCTTGGATGGAGGTCCTTGACTTTCATGACTTGGAATACTTCTTTCCAGCCCCTTCTTGCCTGGAAGGTCTCTTTTCAGAAATCAGCTGATAGTCTGATGGGAACTCCTTTGTAGGTGACTGTGCCCTTATCCCTTGCTGCTTCTAGAATTTTCTCCCTCATTTTAATCTTGGCTAATGTAATTATGATGTGCCTTGGTGTGTTCCTCCTTGAGTCCACCTTCTTTGGGACTCTCTGAGCTTCCTGGACTTCCTGGAAGTCTATTTCCTTTGCCAGATTGGGGAAGTTCTCCTTTATTAGTTGTTCCAAGAAGTTTTCCACTTGTTGCTCTTCCTGTTCCCCTTCTGGTACCCCTATAATTCGGATGTTGGGACGTTTAAAGATGTCCTGGAGGTTCCTAAGCCTCTTCTGATTTTTTTGAATTCTTGTTTCTTCATTCTTTTCTGTTTGGTGGTTTCTTTCTTCCTTCTGGTCCACTCCATTGATTTGAGTCCCAGTTTTCCTCCCATCACTATTGGTTCCCTGTGCATTTTTCTTCATTTCGCTTATTGTAGCCTCCATTTGTTCTTGTAATTTGCAACCAAAATCAACCAATTCTGTGAGCTGCCTAATCACCAGAGTTTTGAACTGTGCTTCTGATAGGTTGGCTACCAATGCTATGAGCTCTGCATCTGATAGGCTGACCACCTCCTGGTCGCTCAGATGAATCAGGTCCGGGGCCCTGGTCTGCTCTCCTGTCTGAGCCATCCTTGGTTTTGGCCTTTCTGTTTTTGTCTGGTCGTGACTGTTAGGTAGTGAGGAGTGGAGTCTTAGGTGTTCACCAGGGAGGGGCATCCCAGTCACTGCGTAGTGATGTTAGATGTGGTGGCAGGGTCCGAGAGAGAACAATGG
>PVKU01016508.1:0-14399 GCA_004027475.1 Anoura caudifer | reverse complement strand
GATCCAGGGTGCAGTGCGGCGGCCTTGCGGGGTGGCTGGAGCGCCATCTAGCGGGAGGAGGAATGTCAACAACGGCGTTTGCCAGCTCCTCAGATCCAAGGGAGTTCCGGCAAGTTCCCCACACGTTTCTTTGGCAGCCAGGTGTCTTGGGGTTAGTAAATGGATTTCCTTCGTGTATAGTCTAGTTGCCGTTTAAATCTCTGTATTGCCACTGTGCCTTATAGCAGGTGACTCTGCTCTCGCCAGCCACTCCAGTGATATCCCTCTCCGCCGCAAGTCTCCCCTTTGGGGTGAGAGTCCCATGGTCACCCCATCTCAGTTTCTCCTAGAGTCTCTGTGTGGCCCCTTTCTCATTTGCCGTTCAGGAGGATTTGCTCTACGTGTAGGTGTATAGTACCTGCGTCCTACTCTGCCATCTAGGAGCCGAGTTCAAGATAAAATTTTTAATTCAAGTATCAAGTAGCGGCTTCTTTAACCTGGAGCCAAGCCCGCCATCACCTGGGTCACCTGTGTTTCCTCTGTCAGCAGAGCACTCCCTCCAGCGTGTAGTCATTGCCAGCTTCGCGTCACTCTCCACCAGATGTTGGGCTCCTTGAGAGCAGGGCCCATCTTCTTCACCTTGACGCAACTCCTAAGCCTGGCAGTGTCTGGCACAAGTCAGCACTCAAGTATGCGCTAAACGAGTAATTTTACTGCTTCTACTCAAATCGATTGAGCATATTTGGCCACACCGAATGATGGAATACGCACTCTTCTAATCTCTTACACTAGTCTATAATGTGCTGTAAAATGCATCAACTTGAACACAAGAAAATTACTTTGATTTTGTTATTGATAGTCCAATTTTCTGAATTTGTAAAATGAGGTTTTGAAGACTCCTGTTGGCTTCAAATTTATTAACCACCCACTTCCCCCAAACCCAAGCCCTGCCTCCCTCCCACCAACCCCACTATATGTTCAAAGGAAAACCAGGATAGGGAAGTCGGAGCTTCTCTGTCTGATGGGAAAGGGCCAGAGCTGGGCTAACCCTCGCCTGTGCAGCCTTCTGGGAACCCTCCACAGGCCCTCCACAGTCCTCAACCAGGAAGCCCACATGGAAACTATGGACTAGACGTCTCTCTTCAGTTCCGGAGGCATGTCCAACAATAATTGTACCTGCTTCCATGCCCATCTTTTTCTTCAGCTTTTCCCCTAGCTTTATTAAGATATAATTGTCATATAACATTGTGTAAATTTAAGATGCATGATGTGGCGATTTGATATATGTATTTATCATGTGATGTTTCCCAAGATAAGGATAATTAGCACATCCTACCCTTCACATAATTACCATTTTGTTGCTGCTGTCGTGGTGAGCGCACTGAAGCTGTACTTTTTTTTGCTCTTGGAATGTTTATTTATTTTATTGGGCTTCAGTTACAGTGGTCCTGCCTTTTTCTCCATTGCTCTTCTCTGCCCCCCCATTCCCACTGTCAATCCCCCCAATGTCCGTGCCCACGAGTCCTCTATTTGTACTCTTATAGTAACTTTCAAGTATACCAAAGAGTATGTTTACCTAAGTCAGCATGCTATAGATTAGGTCCCCAGAACTTATTCATCTCCTAACTGAAAGTTTTTACCTTTGGACCAAGATCTACCAATTTCCCCCACCCTCTGCCCCTCATGTCTACTTTCTTCTAGATACCTAAGTGGTATTAGATCAAAACCACTGAAAGAAACTATTTCCAGGGGAGGCCAATTCTGTGGGGGCAGGGGTAGGGGGGAGGATGAAAAAGGAAGTGATGGGGACACTTCTCCCCTCTCCGTGTATTCTCATCCTTTAGAATATCCTGAGAAGTTCAATCCCTAAGCCCAGACTTAGTCTTCAGTATATTTGCTGGAACTGGTTCTGATGAAAGGAATGAAAGGACTGTCTCAGCACAATTTTGTACCGGCAGGCTTTAACAAAATCGGACGACAGTGAACAGATAACAGCAAGGTGAAATGATTTATTGAGGAAATGGCCACTCAGGTGAATAATACCGCACAATATGAGATGATCTTCAATATCAGATCATCTTTGTTTTTGCATTACACAGAAATCTTTAAAATGCTGCACCTCATTCACCTGCGGATGTAGAATCATAGCTGTGATCCTGGTCAGATAATTTAAAAGAATGGAATCAGAGGTGTGTGTGTGTGTATGTGTGTGGAAATCACTAAGGCAGATGGTAAGAGAGAGGAGTTTAGAAATATACAGATCTTATCGTTTATCCTCAAATCTTGGGGAAGGGGCATGTATTTTTCTCAGGGCACAAACTCACAAACAATATGCATGTTTGGACGGCGTGACGCCGAAGAGCACCATCACCTGAAGGGGACATCACCTGCAGTCCAGACAAGGGAGTCCCTGGGAGGCAGCGGGGCTGTTACTGGGCCTGAGCAGCAGAGGAGGCTTTTGCACCTGCGGCTTCCCCCTCGGAGGCGCTGGTCTTCTCTGCAACGCAAGCGGGCTCCCCAGCAGGGCCCTTCCCGATCTCACCCTCTCCTCCTTCGGGTGTCTGGCCTTGTTCCTCAGGCGGCTGCTGCGGGTGATAGCAATCGCAGGGGTTGTTGGGGCAGTGGCATCCATAGCGTGGTGGGGACCCCTGCTGCAGGCCGTCGGCGTCGCTCCTGCTCTCCGTCTTTTCTGCCTCCAGCTCCTGGGCGAGGTCCGGTGAGGGCTTCGGATCAGGGGCAGTGCCTCGGCCCCTAGGGCGGCTCAGCTTGTAGCTGAGCCCACGCCCCCGGCGCGGCGGTGCGCCCTCCGGCCCTGCGGCTGGGGTGGGCGCAGGCAGGTGCACGGCCCAAGGGCCATTGGTGGGAGCGAAGGTGGCAGGGCTGCAGGTGGCGCCCGGGGCCTCGCGGAAGGGCGGGAAGCGCCGCTGTCGCTGGCTGTGGGGGCTGCTGGTCAGGCAGTACCTCTGGTCCCCGGCTGCAGCCAAGTCTTCTCTGCCGTCCTCGCGGTCGACGACGTCCTCTTGGGCGCCCCCGGTATCGCGGAGAGGCCGCGGCGCTCCAAGGTAGTTGTAGAAGGGGCAGCAGCCCTTCGCCGGGGCGCCAGCTGCCCGGGTCACGTTGGCTGCCTCGCAGCCCCGCTCACTCTGCAGCACGTCGAACTCGACATCCTCCCTGGTGCCCAAGCCGCGCCGGTGCTTGCGAGGCCCGGTCCAGATGACGGCCGAGTGGTGGACGAACACTTCTTCCTGCGTGTCGTGCCTTCTGATGAAACCGTAGCCGTGTTTCACATTGTACCACTTGACGGATCCGCTCACCTTCTGGGCGATGACCTTCTTGGGCGCCCTTCCCTGGGCGCCCGCTGCCGCCGTGGCTTCCAGGGCACGGGGTCCACCTGCGTGGCTGGGGACTGGGGCCCGGGGACAGTCTCCGCCTTCCAGGGGCAACAGGTCTTCCAGCGAGGCTTGGCGAGAGACTGAGACGGCCTCCTCCCGGGCTCCGGCCTCTCCGGCCTCACTCAGGAGGCCACCCTTGCTCTCCATTCCCAGGAGCAGTGAGGGCAATCTGCCTGCAGGGCTGGGGGCAGTTCTAGAGGCAAGGGACTCGCTCGAGGACAGTGTCAAGTCAGAGGGACCAAGGACTCTGGGGCTGTGCCCTGAGACTCTCGGGAGTGGCCTGGGCGTGTCCTGGAAAACGGGGCGTGGCTTCAGGGTGACGTCAGAGCGGGGCATCCCAGAGTTGGCTCCAGCGAGGGGGCGGGGCCTAAGAGCTCTGCCAGGTGTGCCTGGGGCCACATCCCCAGCCTCTTGGTCCCTCCGAGCCAAGGGGTGCATAGGAAGCTCTAGGAACGGTCTTCCTGAACACGCTCCTGCTTGTTGGAGTGCGTGCGAAGAGAGGACGCGCTTTCCGTCCCCTTCCGTAGCTTGGGGAGATCCACAACCTTCTCAGGACACCGTGTAGTTGCTCTCCGGCGAAACCATGGTCCTCCTCCAATGCCTTGCGGACCCTCTCTGGGAGGGAGGCATTTTGTGTGATTCCAGGCAACGAACGTGGCAACCGCATGAAATGAAGACCCAGTCAAAGGAGCCCGCTGCCTTTCGGGTTCTCGGTTTTTCTTGTTCGTTTGTTTTGTCTTCCTGCACAGGGACACAGGAAGCCTGCCAGGGGTAGAAGGCTAGTACCGAGAGGACGTTACACGGGTACAGGTTCATCTAGACTAGTGCGAGGTTTCTAAACCAGTGAGCCTGAGTGGAATCCCTTTTGTGGCTCCAGTACTGTGAAAACCCTGTTGAAGTAACTGTATTCTTGCCTACATAAAGCAAGTAGAGCTCGGGCAGAACTCGGGCAATTCTTCCTTGTGTTTAACTGTAGATGCAAAGTTTTTCAAATAGCTCTTTGATCTTCATCCTAAATGGAGCTTCAGATTTCATTACATAGAAACGTGAAGAATTCGGCCTCACTTCAGTATGCTCTATATGGGAACTTGGTGATATTGACTGTGATGGAGCCCTGACCCTGCCTGAGTTCTTGTCTATGTGTCATCTCATTGCAGCAAACAGGCTTCCCTAAGCCCGGGTGGGAGTGTGCTGCATTTGGTTCTTACTCTGACTCAGTGCCAACACAGGATACCTGCTAAGGTACAGCTAGCTTTCTGAAATCAGCCTTTCCACAGGGATGACAGAGCATGCTCAAACGCTGCATTGTAAGTCATCAGAAAACTCAGTTTTCACTTACTAATCAGGAAAACGAGCCACGCTGGCCTGGCAGTTTAGAGTTTACAGAAACCTCTCACATCTGGCGCATTTGATCCCTGCAACGACCCACTCTATAAGGAAGTGGCACAGCTACTGTTTTCACTTCACCTTGACAGATGAGGAAACCAGGGCCCAGAGAAAGGAGGTTGCTTGCTTATGTTCAAATATTTAGTATGAGGTGAACCCTTAAACTTACCTCAGATAAAGTTCACTCCAGCTCCAGGTTTCTTGCCACCGAGCTTCACTGGTCAGCACATACATTCCGTCACCTGTGTCATCTGACATCCAAGACTAGCAACCACCTTCAGAGAGGTCGTGGTCTCATACAACCCAGCAGAGAACCCAAGAAACACCACTTGCGTGGCTCATCTGTCTCCCCGTGTCCAGACTCCCAGGCATGGCACTCTCCAGGGGCAAAAACTGCCTTCACATCAATTAATCAGCACCCCCTATCCCACCCGGCGCCCTGCCACACACAATAACCTTCTGCTTGAAGGCCAAAAGAAAGGAAGCCCTTCTTACTGTACACTCAGGAACCATTTCTTCACCATGCTGGTATAATACAAAATGGGAAAAGGGCTGTTGGTTTTTATTTTACTCTTAAAAAACACTTCTGCAGGCATCATCTCTCACTGTTTTTACAACAAGCGTGAGAGGGTGGCACACTACTGTCCATATCCTCACATCACAGAGAGTAAGCCAGGGGAGCTGGGCAGGGAGCAGCCAACTGACCTACCCGAGGCCACCCATGAACTAAGTGCAGAGCTGAGATAATATTGCTGGACCTTCCAGCCAGCCCTCTGATCCCTAGTCCACCATGCTCTCCGTGGCCCCATGAGGCCACTTCCTGATGTGGTCAACAGATCTTTCTTTCATGTCCTCATAGCTCTCCTTGCTGCTTCCCACATTTACCATGCCCATTCCCATCTCGGTGTCTGTGTTCACTTTTCCCTCATTCTCCTAGGAATACTTTCTCCTCTCTCCTGGCTACATGAATCTTACTCGCCCTTCTAGTCCCAGTTTGGCAATTCCCTTCCACCCCACCCCCATTCCAAATGCACAAGTCCACCTCGATGTGTTCCTTCTCAGAAACCTAGTTGCACTTACAGCCTGATGATGAATGACGACCCTACTTCTTTCCTATGTGTAAGGTTTTCTGTCTCACGATTATTCCCCGCTGGATTCTAAGGCCACTGATGAGTGACTGTTTATTCCTTCTCTCAGTTTCCTCTCCGAGTATCATTCTGCCTGGAACAGTGCTGGCTGTATGAAAGGCCACCACACACGCACACTTGTGGATTAAATCTATGCCTCCTTTTCCCCCTCAGAGTGGCTGCATCCTTGAATTCCGTACAGTTGCAGGCACTGTGCCAGGCGTGAAGTAGGTGCTAAGGAGATTCACTGAGCTGGACTGAATATGTCCTCTTGAGTCCCCAGGTGTTATTTTCATGATACACAGGAGAGTGCTTTGGAGCCATCGTGGACATCCATGAAACTGCTCAGTTTGGGTGTATTTTATGCAAAAAAAGAAAGGCTTTGTGGAAAAAAACATGATATGAATTAGTAGTTCAAGCTTAAGGTTTAATTTGCTGAGCCCTTTGTGTTATTTTTATTGAAACCATCAGGTTCTGCTTATCTCTTTTTCTCTACTTTGCATTTCATACATCCTGTGAAGCACAGTATTTCATTCCTATTATTCAAGAGTTAGAGGTTAATTCAGGTTTAAAGTATACTGTCTGATCCATGGGTTTATAACTTAAAATCTCTGCTGCCACAGCCACAAAATGAGGCTGAACCCAAGACAGCAGAGTCCATCCAGGCCCATGACGAAAGGTAGTAACATTAAGCTGAGGAGTAAAGAAGTTGGCAGTCTCATGAGAGGACAAAAATGCTTCAGGGCCTCTTTTCTTACCAGTTCACTGGCGGTTCCTGTTTGAAAGGTCAGTGGGCTAAATACAAAGCAGAACCTCATCCATCTTGTTCCTTCTATAACCACCCCATTAATGCCAGCCTCTCTTGAGTGCTGCTTACTGTCCAATGAAACAGAAAGCTAACAGAATGCAGACAGAAAAAATAGAAGGAGATCTAGAAAATGGAACTGAGAATGCTTACCCTAGTGATGCTCCACATCATGCAAATGGCACACGGTAAAAACCACGGTGACTCCAGGAATACTATGGATGTCAATAAGTGCTTTAAAATATGGGCAGTGTTGCCGTCATCAATGCACCCTCTGCTGAGGTTTTCAGAGCAAAAAATCATTTAGAAGAGCTAGAAATCTTCACTCAGAAGGTCTGGGTTTGACTCCTGGAATGGCCCAATGTTGTCTGTTTAGCCTTGAGCAAATCACATTGCCTTTCTGAGATGTAGTCTTGTCACATGTGAAAAGAAAATATACATGCTTTCCCTGTCTAGTTCACAAAGGTGTGGTGGCAATTACGTAGAATACTTCATGTCAACAAAGTAAGTTATGTAAACCATAGGCTGTGAACATCTTGCCATACAACACTATCTGTGTTTAAAAGAAAGAGATGAAGAGGGAATAAAAAAGACTGAAAGAAAGAAATTGTGATGGTTAATTTTATATGTCAGTTTGGCTGGGTCATGGTGCCCAGGTATGTGGTCAAACATTATTAGGGATGATTCTGTGGAGGTGCTTTTTGGATGAGAATACATTTTAAATCCGTAGATGTTATGTGAATTGCCATCTATAATGAGGGTGGGCCTTATCCAATCAGGTGAAGGTGAGAACAGAACCAAAAATTGACCTCCTCCGAGCACGAGGGAATTCTGCAGCAGATGGCCCTTGGACTTGATCTGCCATGTTGGCTCCTCTCTCCGTCTCCAGCTTGACAGCCTTTGGATATAAATTGCAATTTCGGCTCTCGCTTCAGTAGCTAGTCTGTGAGCATATCCTATAGACTTTGGACCTACCAGTCTCCACAATTGTACGAGCCAATTCCTTAAAATAAATCTGTCTCTTTGTCTATCTCTGTCTCTCTCCTTTTGTGCATGTGCACTCACATGCATGCACACATACATCGTGAATCTAATTGCTTCTGTTTCTCTGGAGAACCCTGTCTCATGCAAACTTTGGTACCAGGCCTGTTTCTAAAGAACAGACTCTTAAAGTTTTTTGAATTGGTTGTGGGGTTCTAGATTTGGCTCTTGAATCTGATTATACTTAAAGGCACTAACGACTCCATCTCCAGTAGTCAAGAGCCCGCTGATAGCCCGTGGTGTGATGTGGCAGTAGAGACACAAATTTCACCATTGGATACTCTTAATCAAGCACTTGTAAGAGGCAAGGAACTGAGTGACCATGTATCTGATACCCTAAAACATTTTTGTCAAACTACAGAGTGTAATGAGAGTGTCTGGTTGCTCCTAATGGCACCGAACCACGTGGTAATAGAAAAGGATGAGCTCAGAGATGTCAATACTGTGCTCTAACACTGCTTAAGTGATCTGAAAGCTTCTATGGCTGCCCTGAAAGAGGCTTCTTTTCTGCAGCCTTGAGGCTGAGCTTGCTGGAAACAAAACCCAGAATCTCATTCAGTGAGTAGCTGAAGTACAATGCCAATCGAATTCCCTAACTCCCTGTGTATCCACCATGAAAATGAAGGCACTGATTGGGGACAAATGGGATCCTGCGTGTTGGAATGGGAACACACAGGAAGACCTTGATGAAGCTGGGAACACTGAGCTCCTGAACACTCATGAGTCATCTTCACCAGTGGAAGCAGCTTCTTCAAACCTTGTAGACACAGCCTCTCTGCCCCAGTCTAAGGAGATTAGCCCTGAATTGCCTGAGGGAAGTGTAATGTCTTCCCCAAGGAAATGTCCTTGAAAGACACTGCTGCTGCTTCTCAGGACCCACCACCCCTCTCTGCTTCTAGACCTGTAACAGGACTCCAGTCACAGAAGGGTCCTTAAAGAGAGGTAAAGAGTGTAAACCATCAGGAAGTGTACTGTACTCCAAAAGAGCTGCTAGAGTTTTCTAATTTATACAGACAGAGACATGGAGACATGGATGGACTTGAGTGTTAAGGGTGCGGGATAGCAGTGCAAGGAACATAAATTTGAATCAGAGAGAATTTACTGACTCGGGCCCACTAAGCAGAGACTCTGCATTTATTGTTGCAGCTTGGCACATTAGAAAGGGTTCTATGAGTTTGTCTGGTTGGTCTGCTAACACATGGACCTAAATGCGGACAAAGGCATGTGGACTGGACATGCTGGGCCTGCCCTTGCTTTACTGTAGAAAAAAGGATTCAAAGGGTGGGGAGATTGGAGTATTACAGTGCATTTGGTACTTAAGACCTGCTCACCCATCCTGGGAGGGTCCGCAGGACACATCCTTCACCACAGCTGTGAGAAATAAATTTGAGGGGAGCCCCAGCATCCTTGAAGAGCTCTGTGATCACTCTTCTCTGTAGACAAGAACTTGCAGTGGGAGTCACTGCCACAGAATTGGGGAATCTAAAGGCAATGGCAGCAAATTGTATCTCCAGGTAGCAGAGGGCAAGTGGTGTCACTCAGCCTCCAGAGGTAAGGCAGGCATTGTTCCCATAGTGGCCAGCAGAGTGACAGCAAAGTCAGAATAGTCTGACTCCAAGAGACCTCTGGAGTTGCCTAGTTGATCGTGAGTTTTGCTACTTGAAAGAAATACATACGAAGCCTACTAAATTCTTACTTGATCTGTATTACCAGAAAAAATTCTAGATCAGGGGAACACAAATCTAACTTGGAAAAAAATAACAGGTAGTCACAGCTCCTGAATCAATTCCCAGACTTGAGACAGTTTACAGACCTAAAACCTCTGGAATGTAGGGGAGTTCAGGTCCCTATATGAAAGGCCATCTGAAGGCCCAGATACAGCACCAGCTAGGTGGCAATTCCTTGCAGGGCTGGGGCAAGGTCCTCCAGGCAGTTGCATATACTCTGATTCATCATCCAACATATGCTGTCTGTCCAGAAAAAGTCCAGCCATTGTTAATATAACAAGAACTGTCCACGTGACATGGATGTAACCTGGCAGCCAAGGGGAGTGGGCTGGAATGTGCATGTGTGCAGAATGATGACTTCACTGTACTAGTCAGCAGGGGCAATAGACACCACTGAGTGAGCATGTGTACTGTGTGGCCATCGCATTCAGAATGATGGAGCAAGTAGAGCAATGCATCTGCATCAAATTTCATGTTAAGCTTGAACATTCCTCTATGGAGACTATTTGGATGATTCAGAAGGCTTTCAGGGATGATGTACTAGTGCAGCGCAAAGAAAAGCATGGTACAAATGCTTCAAAGATGGTCGAGAATCTGTTGGAAGTGATCCACATTCTGGAAGTCCTGCAACAAGCAAAACATCTGAGAATGTTAAACATGTACAGGCTGCAATCGACAAAGATCAGCGACTGATAGTACAAGAATGAGAAGAAGCTGATCTTGGGATTCCAAAAACTACTGTGTCCGAGATTTTGACACAGGATCTTGGCATGAAACCTATCATGGCAAAATTTGTTCCACAGCTTCTGCTACCAGAGCAGAAAGAACATCATGCTGCAGTTGCTAATGACTTGATTCAACCACTACCAATGAACCAGATTTCCTCAAGATCATAACCAGAGATGAATCATTGGTCTATAGGTATCATCTGGAAATGAAGGCCCAGTTGTCCCAATGGAAGTCGCCTAGTTCTCCACACCCAGAGAAGGTGCAGCAAAGTCACAGCAAGATCCAGACCATGTTAATGTAGGAGACCATTCTGCGTAGTGTGGGCCCAGCTCCCAGTGGAAAGCAAGGTCCGATGCACAGGACCCACACCCACAGATAGGTTCTCCCGTGGGGAATCAGGCCTGCATTGTACATAGACTGCTGTAAGACTTGCTTTTGCTAAAACTCCCTCATCCTGAATTGAGACAGCAAGTGCTTATTGTAACTTCCTAAAATCCATGCTAAAACTCCCCAGTATGGAGTGTAACCAGTTCAACCACTCTTCCCTTTATTTGCAAATATCCTTCTTCTGTGATGTGATTAGTGGCATCGGCTGCTTTGTTTTCTGTAAAAGATAATCACCTAAAGTGAACCTGTGTATAGTAAATGAGGACCATCAGGTAATGTGCCCAGAAAAGAAATAAAGGCCTGTCATGGCAAGGGCCGAGGTTTTTTTCTCCTCTTGAGAGAAAAGCCATGCTGTCCCTTTTCCTCCACAGGACTCCATAGTCCGTGTGAATTTCTTGTGCCTCATCCACAACGCGGCGGACCCCACGAGCCGGGGTCCAAATCATGTTAACTGTGTTTTTTGATTGGGAAGGTGTTGTCCACCACAAGTATGCTCCTCCATGCCAAACAATTAATAATGGGTACTACTCCAATGTTCTTCATCGGTTGAGAGATGCAACATGATGAAAATGACCTCAGCTATGGGCAACTGGTGACTGGCAGCTTCATCAGGATAGTGCACCCGCTCAGGGATCACATCTCATGCAGAGTGTTTTGGTGAAACATCACATCATCCAGGTGACTCAGTCTCCCTCCAGTGAAGACTTCTGGCTTTTCCCAAAACTAATATCACTTTTGAGAGGGACGAGATTTCAAATCATTGATGAGATTCAGGAAAATATGACAGGGCAGCTGATGATGATTGGGAGAATTGTGTGAGGTCCCAGGGTTCCTACTTTGAAGGGGACAGAGGCATCATTGTCCTATGTATAGTGTTTCTTGTACCTTGAATCTTCTTCAGTAAATGTGTCTATTTGTCATATTACATGGCTGGCTGGATACTTTATGGACAGAACTGTATGGTGCTCTTTCTGCCATCGCTTGGGTTCATGGGTCCAGGACTCAAGGTGTGGAAATGGGTGTGGGACCACTCACTGTCACAACCCAGTGACACACTAGCACAAAGTTGGCTTCCTGTCCACACTACCTGATGGTCTGCTGGGCTAGAGGAGGTCTCGTCTCTAAAGGGAGGGATGCTTGCGCCCAGAAGCACAACAATGATTCCATGGAATTGAAAGTGCAGACTGCCACCTGGCCACTTCGGACTTCTGATGCCTCTGAATCGACAGGAGAAGAAGGCAGTTACTGGGCTGCCTGAGGTTATTGATACTGACCATCAAGGGCAAGTGAGACAGCCTGTCCATGAGAGAGGTATGGCAGAGTATTCCTGGAATGCAGGAGATCCCTGAAGGCATCCCTCAGTAAAAACATGCCCTGGGATTGAACTGAATGGAAACTCTAACGATCAGATTAGGCAGGGTTAGTAATGGCCCAGACCCTCCCTTCAGGAATGAAGGACTGGGTGCCTGGCCACATAAAGAACCATGACTAGCTGGGGTGGTTACTGAGGGCAAAGGGAATATGGAATGGGTAGATGAAGGTAGTTATAAATACCCGCCATGGCCATATGACCAGCTTCAAAAAGGGAGACTAATTGTTATGAGTGTTTCTTCCTTGTTTTGTTATGAATATGTTCCTCAGTAAGCAACTGTCTACCCAATAAAGTTTTCCTCCCTTGCTATCCCCCATCTTGTAACAAAAGATATATTGACCTGATATCATATCATCTAAGCAGTGTCAAATTTGCATCACAGTAAGTAAGTTAGGGCAGCAATTTTCAACCTTTTCATCTCATGGCACACATAAACTCATTACTAAAATTCTGCGGCACACCAAAAAACATATTATATTTTTTTGCCGATCTGGCAAAAAATAGGTATAATTTTGATTCCTTCACACCAGATGGCTATTGTTGGGCTGGCTGTTGTTACCTTTTAATTCATCAGTCTAAGGGAAAAGAGGTCAGATGCCCTTGACTAAGTAACCAGGTATTGCATGTCTTAAAAATTCTGGCGGCACACCGGTTGAAAAAATCTGAGTTAGAGGATATCAAGGAGAGAGTAAACATCACCCAAGGACTTTGCCTCCTCTTGTTGTGAAAAGGGTAGGTTGTCTTCATTTGTGCACAGGATAGTTGTATCCTCATAGGTGGAAGCATGACTTTGTCATTGTCTTTATTTGGGGATTCAGTACAGTGTAAGGAGATGCACATGGGTACCAAGGTGATAAGGGGTGAACTTTTGATGGTTAATCCTATGTGTCAGCCTGGCTGGGCCACTGTTCCCACCTGTGTGGTCAAAGTTTATCCTGGATGTTTTCTGTGAGAGTATTTCAGATGAGTTTTTACATTCAAGTTGGTGGACTTTGAGTGAAGCAGGTTGCACCCCCTTAATGCACGTGGGCATAATCCATTCACCTGAAGTCTTGAAGAAACCTTCCCCGATCAAGAAGGATTCTGCACATCAGCTCTTTTCTGGTCTCCAGACTGCCAGCCCAGCCTACAAGGTTTGGACTTGCCAATCTCCTGTTTTAAAATGTACCCAGGATTTGTTTCACTCGGGTGTGGTAAGATGATTGAAAGGAAGCCAACTGCCTTTGAAAGAAGAGTGCATCACTCACAGTTACTCAGAGAATGAAAAGCATGGCACAACACCCACTGCCATAAGCGATCACTTGCAGGGAGAAGCAAAGAGTGAGGAGCTCGGGCCAGGCCTTTATTACTACGGCGGCAGGACTTAGCTAGGTGGAGATGTCTCCTATTGGGCACGAAACAAACACAAATATTGAGGCTCGTGGATGGAGGGTTTGTATGAAGATCCAAGGGATAACTACCAACATGATGCTTGATGTGATCAATTGCCTGCTCCTACTCTTTTCAGTCTCTGTGTCCTACCACTCCCCCTGTCCCCAGGCAACCATGGATCTGCTTTCTGTCCATCTATATTAGCTCACATTTTCTGGACTTTCACATAAATTTAATCAAAAAGTATATACTCATTTTTCTGAATTCTTACCCTCAGCATATTGAGATCTGTTAATGTTGCAGCATGCATCAGTAGTTCACTCCTTTTATTGCTACAAGCATTCAAGTACGTGGAAATGCCACAGTTTCCTTATCCATCTGAGCGTTGGACATGAGGGATGTTTCCATTATTTGGTTATTATAAACAAATCTTCTCTGAACATTCATATGCAAGTCTCTGTACATAGAGGCGTGCCTTTGTCTTGGGTAAATTCCTAGCACTAGAATGTTTGAACCAAGTAATAGCTCTGTGTGTGGTAGTTTAAGAAACTGCCTGCTATGATCCGAATGCTTGTCTGCCCCATGAATCCATATGTTAAAATCCTAATGCACAATGTGATGGCATTAGGAGGTGGGGCCTTTGGGAGGTAATTAGGACATGAGAGGGAAGGCTTTGTGAATGGCATTGATGCCCTTGTAAAAGAGGCTCCAGAGAGCTAGCTCACCCCTCCACCACCTGAGAATAGAGTGAGAAGGTGCCTGGGACCAACCAAGAAGAGGCCCGTCCCCAAACCAGGACTATGCTGGCTCCTTTATAGTGGAACCTTCCAGCCTTCAGAGCTGAAAGAAACACATTTCTGTTATCAGCCATCCAGTCTGTGTTATTTCTTTAGAGCAGCCTGCATGGACTAAGACAAATCAGCCCACACTTTTCCAAAGTAGCTGTACCATTCTGCATCCCCTGCCCCTGAAGTATATTCAAGTTCTATTTCCTCCACATCTTTGCCAGCACTTGATAAAAGTGATATTTTAACTTCAGCCATTTGGATAGGCACATAAAGGTATAGTGTGTATGTGAGTGTG
>PVKU01016507.1:0-14398 GCA_004027475.1 Anoura caudifer | reverse complement strand
GGAGGGGAGGGGGAGGAGAGGGAGGAGGAAAAAGAAGAGGAGGAAGAGGAAAAAAGAGGAGGGGGAGGAAGAGAAGGAGAAAAAGGAGGAGAAGGAGGAGAAGGAAGAGGAGGAGGAGGAGGAAGAGAAATAATGAGTTCCAACAATTCCTGAACAGAAAATTGGATGGATGCCCTTGATGTGAGACAGCATTAGCCAGGTTTAATTGAGCTTCTGGAAGAGTCAAAGTCCAAGCTGAAAACCAAAACAGGATAATTTAAATCCCATGGGACCTACCATATAGTAAAAACAACAGTGACCTCTATCACTGAAGACAGGGGCACCCTCAGGCTCTGCAAAGAAGAAACCATGGCTCAAGATATCTATTTTGTTATAGTACCAAAGAAAACTCTCTGGGTGGAGTCAGTTTTAATCTGTACCCCTTTGGGCTGATATGATCAGACCCCAGATTCAGGCTCCCAGTACCTCCAACAACAATGACTAATCAACTATAAAATAATGTGAAATAAACAATGAGACATTCAAGAGTCAAGAATGTCGATGCCTCTAATAAAAAGCTAAACAATTTTTTACAAATCTAACATATGTAACTGCTCCTGTGTAAAGTGCTTTACTTGCAATATCTCATGAGTTTTCACAACTCTGAGATGAAAACTATTATTATTTTACAGATGAAAGAACTAAGCCTCAGAGAAATTAAGAAACTTGCCCAACATTATAAACTTATTAAGTAGTAGAGCCAGCTTAATCATTGAGCTCAATGCCTGACTCACCACACCAGTAGCTACTGCCAAAATATCTAAGTACACATCCTCTTGACTATACAACTCAAAATATAGTCATTATTAGGTAGAACAGAAAGAAATAAAAGGTGTGGTCCTTAAAAAAATTACGTCTGGCTAGAGAGATGAGAGAGAACCACACACACACAAAAGCAACGATTCAAAACCATACTCAACTGCAGCAGGTCCTAGAATGATGTCATCTTGTCTGCTGTTGTTTCCTTGTAACACTGATGGCATGCAGTAGGAACTTAACTCATTTTTATCAATTAACCTGTGGTAAAATTGATCTCATTACACATTATTTCACTTACGGTCGCGGAACCACCACCAACAACTCACAGAACCACCAACGACGTTAAGTGAGGATATACTGTACCAAGATTATAATGATAATAAAACTGTAAAAGATAAAAATTTTAAAGATGGTTAGATTCAATAGATTTTTAATTCTCTGTCCAAGGCAACCAACTTTCTAACGACCCATTCAGCCAAGCTTTCAGACTTCTCAAATGGAAGAAATACTGTAAATATCTCAGGAAATACCTGAGGAAATCATGCCAAGACACCAGAAAAAAATGAAGTGCTCTGAAATGAATATCAGTTCTCCTGAGTCTTGAACCATATCCTAACCCACCCACTTTCCCCTAGTATACCCAGTGTACCTAGTTTACTTGTACCAAAGCTCCATTTTGACCCAGAGCAAACAAAAATTGACCTTATAGTAATTTGTCTTCTGGGCATTCATCCTATAGGTCTTGTCTCTTGCCTCAAGTTAAATTTCAGAAGTCTGAGATTGAGCCAAAAACAAAAGAGCTGCAGAGGATGAACCCTTGCTTTATACACACTGGTTCATATAGAATCTTACCTCCCACACTACACTTTAAGCTGCCTTAAGGTGGCATCTATATGTCTCTGCCTGATACACCATCGCTCAGCCTCCCATGTAAGTAAATTCACCTCCATTTCCCTACTTGTAGACCTGAAAACAAAATGATTATCTTGCTTTACTTTCAAACCTCTCAGAGGTAGAATAAGATATAGAATACTTCTTAAGTACTCTCAATCTTAGTTAAGAAAATTCGAAACAACAATACATAATTACACATTTACCATGCAATGTCCAAACAGCCTTGTTTCACTAGTAAAAACCAACTAAGGCGCAGACACAACACACATAAACACAGGTATATACCAATGTCTCGAGCTCGAGCAAAGCTAAACTCATCTTTGCCACCCCACCACCAAAGGGCCACTTTGATCACAGTAGTTCCCCTCATCAGCGGTTTCGCTTTCTGCTGTCTCAGGTACCCAGGGTCAACCAAGGTCCAGGAATAATAAATGAAAAATTCCAGAAATAGATAGTTCATACGTTCTCTGAACAGCACACCGTCCTGAGCAACACGATGAAACCCCCTGCCACCCCACTCCGTCCCACCCAGGACGTGAGTCACCCCTCTGTCCAGGGCACCCACACTGCACACACTCCCTGCTCGCTAGTCACTTAGCCACCTTCTTGGTTATCAGGTCTGCTGCTGCGGTGTGTCTCAATGCTCGAGTTCCAGTCACCCTGACTCTACTTACTAATGTCTCATTCACCTCACTTCACCTCACCACACAGGCGTCATGTCATCCCACATCTTCATGAGAAAGGTAACGATGACAATCAGATACTGAGAAAAATGACACTCATATACTTTCTTTAAAGTTGATTTTAGAGAGGAAGGAACAAACAGACAGACGGACATTGATTTGTGGTTCCACCTATTTATGCCTTCAGTGGCTGCTTCCTGTGTGTGCTCTGACCGGAGAGCGGACCCACAACCTCGGCATTTTGAGATGACACTCTAACCAACTGAGCTCCTTGGCCAGAGCCTCACATACTTTCATTATAGTATGTTATTATAATTGTTCTATTATTAATTATTATTGTTAATCTTACTGTGCCCAATTTACATGTATGTACAGGAAAAACCAGTATTCACAGATATAGGGTACATACTATCGGTGGTTTCAGACATCTGCTGGGGGTCTTGTAATGCCTCCCCCGTGGATAAGGGGGGACCACTGTATAGGTCAGAGTCTGCATCCTGAACATGAACATAACTGTTCCAAGTGACACTGCTGCCATGGCAGCCGAGGGTGAAGTGGGCTTCAGCCACTGGATTCCAACCACCATCAGAGGCGGTCAGTGACATGCGGACGTGCAAACAGGGGGAAAGAGCAGGGAAATGGGTAGGCATGGTGGTTTCGGAATGCGTCCACAATTCTTTATTACCACTCCCTTCAAGAGGTGAGGCCTAAGCCTCCTCCCCATGAGAGGAACCAGACTTAAAGACACTTGCTTCTAACCAATATAATAAAGCAGAAACGACAGTGTATCCTTCAGGGACGAGGTCATAAAAAGCACTACCACTTCCTCTTTACTTTCTATCACATAAGGAAGTCACTCAAGGAGCCTAAGGGAAGGTCCACATGGGAAGGAACTCAGGCCTCTGGCCAACAGCCAGTGAACACTGACAACAAGCCCACAGCCATGAAATGAGCCACCCTGGAAGTGGATGCTCTGGCCCCCATACGGCCACAGCCAAGAGCTTGACTGACATCTAAGAGAGATCCTGAGTGCTCACCACCCTGCTAAGGTGCTCCCGAATTTCTGACCCAAGGAAACTGCAAAATAATAAACGCTTATTGTTTTAAATCAGTAAGTATAGGGGTAATGTGTTACACGGCAATAGATACACAGGACATGCTGTAGTACACCAGGTTGTGAATTCCAAACCGAACAGATACTACCAGAGAGGAGCACACCAGGACTGCAGTAACTTCCTCTTCTGCTTACAGCAGCATCTAACAGAAATATAATGAGGGCCAGAAATATGAACCATTTATGTAATTTAAGATTGTCCAGTACCCACAAAAAAGGAGTAAAAAGAAAACAGGTCAGATTAATTTTACTAATATTCTTCACTGAATCTAACATATCCAAAATATTAGCATATACATGTCATATAAAAACATAGCCAATATTTTACAAATTTCAAAGAAGTGTGTTTTTGTCCTAAGTCTTTGAAATCTAGTGTGTATTTAACCCTTTGGAGCATCTCACTCAGACCAGCCATATTTCAGGTCCTCAACACCATGTGGCTGATGGCTACCATATCAGAGCAGGTCTAGAGGATTTCTTCTGCAGCTTGTTACCCTTTTAGAAACCCAAGGGTAGAGCCCAAAGAGATAAAAAGTAAAGAGGTTTTCTTAATACCTAAAGGATCCTTTTTATTTTCTTTACTGAGATACCTCATGTGCATAGGCTGCCAAGATGGAAGAAGTGGCCCTCGTGGAAGGAAAGAGGAAAAGGGCAGTGTTTAAAGTTGGGACAAGGGACCGGTTTGAAAAAACTGGGGAAAACAAACAACAAATTCTACCTACAGAACACCAACACCAACATCAGAGTGAGCACAAAGAATATCATCCCCGCTTTAACTTAAGTCTCCCTCAGCACTCACCCACCTACCCATCGCACACACAACTCCACACTCACGTGAAAAGCAAAGGGGCAGCTTGTTCTGAAGTGGAAGGTTTGGAAGGAAATGAAGAGGGGGAAAAAGAAAAAGAACATTTGCTTTCTCTGAAAACACTTCTTCCAGCTAACACATCTGCCTAACCTCACCCAGCGATGTCATCTTCTAGGATCGCAGTTTTCAAGGAAGACAAATCAAACCCAGAGCCCTCAGCGGACAGTAATCTCAACGCGAAAATCCACTCCAGCGCCACCAGGGTCACCCTTTTCCTCCTCCCAGTCCTACTTCTTGAGAAGCCAGATCCAGACCAAAATGGAAAAAAGCCCAGCTGTGTGAGTCACTGCACCACCCCAAGGAGCCTGGGCCGAAGCCAGAGGACAGCTGGAAACTGCTGCTGCGAGATCAACTGCAACGGCGGGCGGGGGAGTATTCATCGTTTATTACACATGGTCCCATTCCCGCCTCAGAAAAGCTGGTTTTCATTTTCTGTCCCAAACAAAAAGTTTCTTTCCCTTCTTAAGATTCTTCTCCTAATGAAGGTTGCAACAAATGATTCGCCACTAAAGCCCCGCTTCAGACGGGTACCCAGTGGGACAACAGCACCCCCACCTGTGTCTCTCCCAACATGAGACCACATCCATCAGGTAAGGAAAAAGAGTTCTTTAAAGTAGTCTTAAAGGTAAGACATCTTTGACTTGAACAAAACTCTTTTTAAAAATTCACCAGGAAATACGACCCTGCTGAAATCCAGCAGAAAAGCAGCCCCAAGGAAAGCAGGGTTCCACTCTCCTTCTTCCCACGATAACAAGGTTATAAACACCATTGACTAAGGAAAGGGAAGAAATGCCAGAAGAATACTTCTCTGCACGACTAGAAGATCACCAGCCTCCACACTCCTCATCCACTTTCCCACTAGCAAAAAGGATACAGATCTTGGTACACCCTGAGGTCCTGAAGAAAAGGTGGCTGACCCCTGGTTCAGAGAGCATACTAAAATAAGCACCTTGCCAACAGGTACCCACCTACCTACCTACCTACCTACCTGTCCTAAATAAGAACCTCTCAGAGTGTGATAGGGAAGGGAAGGAATGGGATTTCCTGGCCTGGCACAAACAGTATCGGGGGTTCTGGTAATCTGCGTCATGGGGCGCACATGAGCATTCTCTTCCACCTGGTCTCAGTCCGCCCAGACAGCCATCCCTCAAACCCCTGTGCCTACAGCTCAAATGGCTTTGAGCAACACATACTCCTGGGTGGTCAGTCTTAGATTCTTCTATCGTATAGACATTCACATGATGGAAGTCCACATCCTTCAAATTCACCAGCCAAACCATCCCTGTGAACAGAAGAACCGCTGCCTTCAGAACTCTAGAGAGATCTTTTCAGCCAATGAAAACGCCCACCGCCCCGTCAACTCTCCCAAGTTGGCACCCAACATGAGTAACACTATTCCGAAAGTAAATTACAAAGATTCAAAGTATCCCTATACATTCCCTTCTTTTTCACTACAGAACTTTAGTTATTTCTTCTGCCAAAAGAAATAAATAAATAGGTATTTACTCTATTACATCACGTATCTTGCAACTAACTTCCAAAGCCAGCCACTGGAGATCCTGGAGGGAACTGAGGCGGGGAGGGAGCATGGAGGAAAGTCTGAGTCAGCTTCCAGAGCCAGAGGAAAGTTTCCCTCCGCCCCCAGGTTCACGACAAAATAACGTCACCTTCGTCAAGAAGAGTGAAAACTTCCTCAGTTGCTGCAGCTTACATTCTGGATCCCCCCTTTTTTTCTCCCTTATGTTGCACCTTTCCAAGAACAAGCAAATCTAGAAAAACAATTGTGGTACACTTTTGTACTAAATATAGTCTTTCTCACCAACAAATCAGGGTGAGAAAGCAGGGCATATAATCCTTTACCATGTTTTACACCATCAACTTAAGTTATTTAATTCTGGCCAAGTTCATATATCACCACTCAACTAAACCAAAAGCCTTTACAGGTAATCCCCTGGCTCCCACCTTCTTGCCCAGACCTCCTCACATGGAGCAGGACCTCAAACAACACCTCTTGATGTTTTATTTTATATAAAATGAGTGCAGAGGTGAGATGGAGAGACTTGACACAAAATGCACAAAATGAGGAAGTAAGAAAGGTGGGTCTTTCTAGAAGAAGCCATCCCCCAGAGCTGGAGAAGAAGAAAGCTTTTAATCAAATCTCAGGAGGGGACACCACCTGCAGCCTCTGCATCTCCCACCCGGGAGTGAGCACAGCTAAGCAGTGACAGCCACTTACACTTTCATCCCCTTCCCTTTCAGTACTTCTGATAACCACAATAACTTCCTTTCCAGTTAGCCCATGGTGACAGCCACAGCTGTGGTAACCACCAATGATTTTAATAAGTTTCGCCATCTGTTTTCAAGGGTAACTGGAGGAAACCAACATATAAGAATCTCCCAGGCCAGCTCCGGGGTTCATGAGGCTGAAAGGGTAAGTTTGTGGGAGGAAATTACTGGGCTGGCCAAAAAGTCCACTTAGTTTTTCCCATTCCATGGCTCTAGTAGTGCTTAGATGTCTTTAACCTCATTTGAAACAATTTTGTTAGACTGTATTGTGACAGCTGTCATATCAGCATGCATTTTTTTAATAAAAAACTTACCAAAACTGATGATTTTTTGTGCAGCTATTTTAATATTGAAGATAGAAGAAGGTATACATTTTCAGCATATTATATTTTATTATTTCAAGAAAAGTAAAAACGCAACTGAAACGCAAATAAAGATTCGTGCAGCGTATGGAGAAGGTGCAGTAACTGATCAAATGTGCCAAAAGCAGTTTGCGAAGTTTCTTGGTACTATTGACATTTTGGCCAAATGACTCTTTGCTGTGGGGCTGTCTTATACACTGGAATATGTTTAGCAGCACCCCTTGGCCTCCACCCACTAGAACCGAATGGCAGGAGATAGCTGACGTACTCAAAATATCCAAATCAGTAGTTATTGGTGAAACAAAAAATGTGTCCTTTATTTTATAGAAAAAAACTATATGGACTTTTAGGCCAACCCAATATCATCAGCTAAAAGATCAGAGGGTATTCAACTCAAATGTCTATATGATAAAAGCCCCGGGAATTTTTTTTAAAGATTTCCCCCTCCAAACCCTCAACCAAGACAACAAGAAAAAAGTATCACAATTAGGGTCTAGGGGCAAAGTACAAATTAATTTTTAAAAAATAACTGAACATTATAATTTAGCAGGATTTGTCATATAAAAACTTTGGTTGACTATACAACATTGTAGGACAGGTACTATTATCCATGCTTAGCAGACAGGGAAATGGAAGAAATTCAACATCTCAGCTCAAGATTTCACAGAACACAGGGATCCAAAGAGAGACTGGATTTCTAAAGACCTAATTTACGGCGATAACATCTGCCTTAGACATGAAATACAAAACATGTAGGAATGCATTGTTCATTTTACACATTTAGTATCTAGAAACAGGAAGTTAAAAGTCTATATAGTTCTTATAACAATGCTAGAACGCATACATTATATTTAAACAGAATTTGAGAACTGGAAGGGATGGCTAGACAATAAATCAATGTAATTACAATTCCAACCACACTTGGCTTTAGGTACTATACATGCAACGTGATTAAGCCTTTAAAGCTTTAACTTTTGCAACTTTATGATTTGTGCCAATCCACAATCTTTGTATTATACATAACTTTATTCTAAGAAAAGGAAGGAAGGAAGGCAGGCAGGCAGGCAAGCAGGGAATGATGGGAGGAAGACAGGAAAAAAGGGAAGGAGAGTGAACCTTTCTAAGTACCCAAAATGCTTTTTACCTCCTGAGATATGAAAAAATGCATCCCACTAGGATTACCTACTATCTACCTTCCTTGGGCCTGCTTTCCTGATTTCCTCTATCTTCTCTGGGCTTTTGTTTTTTTGCTTTTTGTTCCGAGTCCTGGTTTCGCTCCCCATCATCCTTTGTGCTTTTGTGGATCTTCCTTCCAGGTCCGCCTGTCTGCCTCTTTACATCTTTCCCTTTGCCTGCCTCCAACACCACAACACAAAAACCCCACTCTCTTGAACCCTGTGCACGGAAGATCTCTGTTCCTTCTCAGCCCCTTCTCTGCCTCTTTACCAGATCATCAACTGCACCCCTGGGTCCCCTTTCTACACTCCTACCGCTTCAGTTTTTCTTTGCTCTTTCAATACTTCTACATCCTGACATCAACTCATTTTTCCATAAACATACCTCACAGCCTTCCAAGGCCTAAAGGCCATCACTAGGAGTTGGCATTCTTTTGCTCCCACTGCCACTTTTCTATCAATTCATGTCATTCGTTATTCAGCAAACATTTATTGGGAGACGACTATATAACATATTATAATAAAGTCAAAAAGAGAAACCAAACCTGGCCCCTGTTTTAAGAAACTAGCAACTTAGAGACAAATTTTCAAAATTAAACCTCTCAGCATAGCATATGAGAGAGGGGCAGAAACTAGAGGCAGGGATGGCACCTTTCCTCTAGCTCAGCTACACATACCGAACCGATGGCTCTGGGTACCGCCAGAGAAGGAACAGAGAGATGGAGGTGGGAGTCAAAGTGGCCACAGGCTGCGTGTGTTTGAGGTACCGGTTTTGTATTCATCAGAATACACTGAATATTATACATAATTTATTACTGACATAATTTAAACATAAACTTCACGAAGATACTGGTTAACTAATCTTTATATTCCTAATGCCTATTTGCATGGTGCCTGGCACACAAATGGAGCTCCAGAAATGATTGCTGAAAGAAGACGAAAGGCGTGTGCAGCGTTCTAGAGAGCAGAGTGGGAGGGGGAAGGAACAGTCATTTTGCTGCCTTTACTTGACAGCTGTTCTTTTAAAGTTAATGAGGAGATTTAAAAAGATGAAGAAAGAGAAAGGGAGGGAAGGAGGGAGATGGGAAGAGGAGGGACAGAAAGAAAATCAATGCAGGGTTTCTCACCCTCAGCACTACTGACATATTGGGCCAGATGATTCTTCGTTGTAGGGGCTGCCCTCTACATTTTAGGGTGTTCTAAAGCCTCCCCAGAGATGCCAGCAGCACCTCTACAGTTATGAGGATCAAAAATGTCTCCAAACACTGCCAAGTGTCCTTTGGAGGGCAAAACCTCCCCCAGTTGCAAATCACTGAGTTATTGCTTATATACATCACTCTCCATGTGCTCAACCACGAGACTTTCCCTCAACTTTCCAGTAGATTTGGATACTTAGTCCTCAATTATTTCAATGCTCCAGTTAATGACCCCTCCAAAGCCTCCAAGCTCTTCAACTTACTGATTTCCAGGGGGCTTTACCTCCACCATAATCATCCACTAAATAGCCACTCTTGAGAAATCAGCGCTACCCAAACTCTTCTAAATGTCCAAATCTCAAAATCGTTATCGCAGGAGCCTGCACTCTGCCTTCTCCCACCCCCTTGGCCCACGTGAGCCTGTCCGTCCCGGTCTACCAACACTCAGCCCAGCACACTGCGCACTGGGCCACGCGTGGGCTTCCAAAGACCATTCGATAAAGGCAGGAAAGCAGGTCTACCCCAGTCCAAGCTGGCACTTCAAAGAGTTAGCAACCCTTTATTCTATTTTTTGAATCCTCATTACAATGAAACAGTCCCTACTTCCAAACTTCTACTCCCCTCAAAGTGTCAACACCATCCCTGCCTACAGGCTGCTAGTCCCCCCTCCAATGGAAGGAAAATGGAGGTGCTCATTAAGTCCTCTGACATGAGCTCCATCTACTTCCCTTCTCATTACCTCAGATACATTGGGTGCTTGATAAATAGGTTTTATATTTACTAAGGAATAACATCATGGCTTTATGTTGCTACATTTTAAAGAGTGACTTTTATATGAGGAAAATTTAAAGGTTCTAAATTTTATTCTAACTCAAACTGTTATTCTACAATACTAAGCAACCCTAAGGGAACATCAACGCGCCTCTCCAGCTTCTCATGGGAGCCATCCCAAACAGTGGCCTATATGGCTGCTGCGAAGGACCCTCTGGGTGATTACCGAAGCACAGGGTGGGGGAGGGGAGTTAGAATGAAGTGTAAAATATAAACTCAACTGATAACTGGCCATATCGCACATAAAAAGTGCTTCCCACAAATGTGAGTGGCTCCTCGACCCACAATTCAGTGCAGCGCAGAGAGGTGCCTTTGCGGGCTGATGGTATCACTGGCAATGTCACGTGCTGCAGACCAGCCCCTTGGCTCCCAGTGGAGACTGACGATCTTCCCTGGGAGCAAAAACTGCTCTGCAACAGGAGATAGGGGTTATAAGTAATTAACTAGCAGAGGCAATGGCACAATATCTGGAGAATTAAATGTCCCCTTTTCACCTAACCCTACTGCCTTCCACAGGGAAACAGGCAGCATCTGTATGTGTTCTGTTTAAAGAAACTCTAGGTCCCCACTAAATCTAAGGCAGAACACTCCACCAGCTTCTGTCTCATGAGGTAATTATGGAATGAGAAGCTTGGCAAAAGCTTTGGCAAAACAGAGCCAATCATTTCTCAAAAGCATTCTCAACTTTTTCTTGACCTTCAGCTAATGGTAGGTCAGACAAGTGTCTTAAAAGCATCTACGGTCAGCCATTTTTCGTAACTTGTGAGCAAAATTATTTTTAGCTAAAAAATGTATTCCAATCCTTCTCTCATAACTCAGAAGCATCTGATCAGGTCTGGTTCAAGCTTTCCAGAATAAGTTATCTTTAAGTGGATTTAAACTCATAGAACATCTCAGCTTCAATGGAGAAACTTTCTCCTTAAAAGCAAAAATACCCCAAAATGTGCCACTATACAAGACACTGGGAAGAAATGGCGCTTGCCTACATGCTTCCTTCCCTGGTATACTGTGCAGATTGAGCACTCAAACATTCAGAACATGTTTTGAAAGCCTTTGATGGACAAACACTGGTACGGCACTTTTGCTATGAAGAGAAAATGTATGCCTGTGTGGTACCGAAAGGGCTTCACATAAATTTAAATATAAAGAAATGGAACAAGAGGTTTGTTATTTCCACGCAGCACTGAAATGATGATTCCAAATGCGGGGAAAAGACAGGTGAAAAAAATAAGTAATTCTGCTAGAAGGCTGAACAACTACATATATACAACATAATCAAACACAGGTGTTCTCTCTCTCTCTCTCTCTCTCTCTCGTTTTTTTTGTATGTGTGTGTTTTCGTGGGGGGGGTGGAGGGTGGGTATTTTTGGATGAACGAAGACAGTGTCACCAAACCACCTAACACTGTAAGGCGTGTAACACTGTAACTCCTTGTGTGGTAGGATAACCCAATCACCATCAACCAGTCAGCTTCAAGAAGCAGGGTACATGGCTGCAAGGGGATGGCAGCCAGTGGGTGAACAAACTACCAAAGATACTGAGAAACCCCCCTGCCTCCGTGCGCTCCATTCCAAGCCTACTAACCAACCTGCACCTCCTCTCATGCCTTGTCCTTGTACAGACTGCTTCTCCCTCCTGCAATGGCCTGCCGCTCACTCTCATTTGCCTGCCTTACCCCTACCCACTCACTCAATACTCAGCAACACCTCCTGCAGAATGTCCCAAGTGTGCCATCCCACCCCAGCTGGCAAAGAATCCTTCTATTATTATGCTCCCATAGAAATGCTGTCCTCACTCCTCTTGGGGTACAGAAACTCCTCTAGTTACCATCAGGTCAGGTCTGGAATGAAAGATAGCTCCTAATCTCATTAGTTCAAAGAATTCCAATGTGAAAAAAATCCAAGGAACCCATGGGTGCATATCTAGTGAGGGAACATTTAAGAAAACTGCTGAGGCTTATGGGAGTGGTTCTGACTTGTTTCTTCTCAACACACTTTATGATTTACACTTGACCCTTTATAATCACCTACGCTGTTGAACCATTCATCCCATACACATATTCAACACTGCTTCCATTTTTAATCATCTCTACATTTATCCACCCCTTTGTATCAGTATTTTCATTATAATCAGAGTTCTTTTCCAAACTGAATATGACAGTAATGTATATAAGACACAGTTAATAATAAATATAAGCAATGAAACACCCTTTATACCAGTAAACAATGTGAGAGACAAAATTAAAATAACCTGTGCTACCACTAGCACCATTTTTTCCTTTGTCTGTGGTATACAGATGGCACACCTTTCCTCCAGCACATAACTCTATTCATTATTCTATGAAAATCAGCAAGTTCAAAGACCATGATAGCTACTGTATTTATTCCTATGTAGTTTTAATAAATTATTTTTAAAACAATACATGTATGTAATATAAAACTCAAAGACACAACAGGTATAGCAGCATGAAAATCAAGTCTTCACCTGTACCCCCTTTCCTGACACTCAGTCCCTCTCCCCAGAGGTGACCACTGTTACAGAGTCCTGTGCTTCTGGCAGAGAGTCTACATGCATATCAATATATACTTTTTTCACTCCACAAACACTAGCAAACTATACACTTTCTGCATCTTGACTTTTTACAGGGTGTATTTTAGAATCTTCTGTGTCCATTCACACAAGCTAATTCTTTTTCATGGCTGCATGGTATTCCATTATATGAGTGTAACCAATTTTAGTTCATAGATTTCCTGTCAAAGAGCATTTTGGTTTTTCAATTTTTTGCTGTTTCAAATAATGCTATAATATATATCACATTATACACAGATACAAGAGTATCTGTAGGATCAATTCCTAGAGATAGAACTGCTGAGTGGAAAATACATATTCGTATTACATTTTTAACAGATATTACTAAGTAGCACTCTCTTCATGGAGGTTATGGGACTTTTTACCCCACCAACAATATGAGTACCTTCTTCTCTACCTACACCCTTTTCAGAATCTTTTTTATTTTATTGATTCTAGAGAGGGGGTAAGGGAAAAAGAGAGAGGGAGAAAAACAGGGAGAGAAACATCTATCAGTTGCCTCTTGCATGTGCCCCAACTGGGGACCAAACCCAGGCACATGTCCTGATTGGGAATCCCACTGGCAACTTTTCGGTATGCAGGATGACACCCAACCAACTGAGCCTCACCAGCCGGGGGCAGGTGATCAAATTTTTATTCTAATATATAAAACCACCCCAAGAGACCTCATAAGTTCCGTAAAAACACTCCTTTAACTCTATAACCCTGGTGTCTAATATGTCCTAAGCATTCAAATGCTGTTGAAGAAATGAACGACCAAGCAAAAGGAAAAGGGATTTTGCACAACATGAGAAGTTTACTTCTTTTTTAAAAACTTTATGTATTTACTTTTAGAGAGAGGGGAAGGGAGGGGCAAAGAGAGGGAGAGAAACAGTGATGTACCAGAGAAATATCAATCAGTTACCTCTTGCACACCCTCAACTGTAACCCAGGCATGTGCCCTGACCACGAATCAAACTTGCGACATTTCTGTTTACTTGCAGGATGACGCTCAACCCCCTGAACCACACTATTCAAGGTGAGAAGTTTACTTTTAATATAAGGAACAATGAAACTGATTTAAATATTAGCATTTTTTTCCCTTTTAGAGAAGGAAGCAGAGGGGAAGGAAGAAAGGGTAGATGGATGGATTGATTCTGATCTAAAGTGGTTCTCCTAGAAGTTTTAAAAAATCAGGAAAGAGACTTCCGGCCAAAATGGAGGCATAGGTAGACATACTGTGCCTCCTCGCACAACCAAAAGAAGGACAACAACAATTTAAAAACAAAAAAAAAACAGAACTGAAGGAAAATTGAACTGTATGGAAGTACGACAACCAAGGAGTTAAAGAAGAAACATTCATCCAGACCAGTAGGGGAGGTGGACACCGGCAGCCAGGCAGAGAGGACTTGCAGCAAGGTGGTGGCTAAAGACTGGGGAGGGCAAGGCCGCAGCTGGCAGAACAGGCGGTCCCACATTTGTGGGCAGATAAACTGGGAGGAACAACTGGGGAGTTAGACAGACCGCGCAACCCAGGGCTCCAGCAGAGGGAAATAAAGACGCAAAGCCTCTGATTGAAAACACCTGTGGGGGTAGAGGCAGCAGCGCAAGAAACTCCCAGAC
>PVKU01016506.1:0-14397 GCA_004027475.1 Anoura caudifer | reverse complement strand
TCCTCTAGGACTTTAATGGTGTCATGGCTTATATTTAAATCTTTTATCCACCTTGAATTTATTTTTGTGTATGGTGTAAGTTGGTGTTCAAGTTTCATTTTTTTGCATGTAGCTGTCCAGTTCTCCCAACACCACTTGTTGAAGAGGCTACTTTTACTCCATTTTATGTTGCTGCCTCCTTTGTCAAATATTAATTGACTGTAGAGAATTGGGTTTACTTCTGGGCTCTCTGTTGTATTCCACTGGTCCATGTTCCTGTTTTTGTGTCAGTACCAGGCTGTTGTGATTACAGTGGCCTTGTAATACAGTTTAGTGTCAGGTATTGTGATCCCTCCTACTTTGCTCTTCTTTCTCAAAATTGCTGCAGCTATTCGAGGTCGTTTATGGCTCCATATAAATTTTTGAAGTGTTTGTTCTATGTCTGTGAAATATGCCACTGATAATTTAATAGGTATTGCATTGAATTTGTAAATTGCTTTGGGTAGTATGGACATTTTGATGATGTTAATTCTTCCGATCCATGAACACGGTATATGTTTCCATTTGTTTGTGTCTTCCTTGATTTCTTTCTTCAGTGTTGTGTAGTTTTCTGCGCACAGGTCTTTTACCACCTTGGTTAGGTTTATTCCTAGGCATTTTATTTTTCTTTTTGCTATATCGAATGGGATTTTTTCCTTGATTTCTGCTTCTGCTGTTTCATTGTTGGTATACAGCAATGCCTTTGATTTCTGGATATTGACTTTGTGTCCTGCTGTTTGGCCAAATTCATTTATAAGGTTGAGCAGCTTTTTGGCTGAGTCTATAGGATTTTCTATGTACACTATCATGTCATCTGCAAATAATGATAGCTTTGTTTCCTCCTTTCCAATTTGGATGCCTTTTATTTCCTTTTCTTGTCTAATCACTGTGGCCAATACTTCCAATACTATATTGAATAGAAGTGGTGAAAGTGGACAACCTTGTTTTGTTCCTGATCTTAGCAGAAAAGATTTTAAGTTTTGCCCATTTAGTATGATGTTGGCTGTAGGTCTCTCATATATGGCCTTTATTATGTTGAGGAATGCTCCCTCCATTCCCACTTTGCTGAGTGTTTTTATCATAAATTGGTGCTGTACCTTATCAAATGCTTTTTCTGCATCTATTGATATGATCATGTGATTTTTGTCTTTGCTTTTGTTTATGTGATGTATTACATTTACTAATTTGCAAATGTTGAACCATCCTTGCATCCCTGGGATGAATCCCACTTGGTCATGATTTATGATCTTTTTAAATGTATTGTTGGATGCGGTATGCCAGTATTTTGTTGAGGATTTTAGCTTCTATGTTCATCAGCGATATGGGCCTGAAGTTTTCTTTCTTTGTTATGTCTTTATCTGGCTTGGGGATTAGAATGATGCTGGCTTCATAAAAAGAGTTTGGGAATCTTCCATCATTTTGGATTTTTTCGAAAAGTTTGTGAAGGATAGGGATTAGCTCTTCTTTAAATGCTTTGTAAAATTCTCCTGTGCAACCATCTGGTCCCGGGCTTTTGTGTGTCGGGAGTTTTTTGATTACTGCTTCTATTTCATCGGCTGTTATTGGTGTGTTCAGGCTTTCTGCTTCTTCTTCATTGAGTTTTGGGAGATTATATTTTTCTAGAAACTTGTCCATTTCACCTAGGTTTTCAAATTTCTTGGCGTACAGTTCTTCATAGTAATTTCTTACAATCCTTTGTATTTCTGTGGTATCAGTTGTAATCTCTCCTCTTTCATTTCTGATTGTGTTTATTTGGGTCCTCTCTCTTTTTTTCTTGATGAGCCTGCTTAAAGGCTTGTCAATTTTGTTTATCTTTTCAAAGAACCAGCCCCTGGATTGTTTGATCCTTAGAATTGTGCTTTTAGTCTCTGTGTCATTTAATTCTGCTCTGATCTTAGTTATTTCCTTCTTTCTACTTGCTCTGGGCTGTCTTCGTTGTTGTTCCTCGAGTTCTTGTAGGCGTAGAGTTAAGTTGTTTGCTTGAAATGTTTCTATCTTTTTTAGGTAGGCCTGTATCGCTATGAACTTCCCTCTGAGGACTGCCTTCGCTGTGTCCCTTAAGTTTTGGGTTGTTGTGAGTTCATTTTTGTTTGTTTCCAGAAACTTTTTGATTTCCTCCCTGATTTCATTCTTGACCCATTCGTTGTTTAATAGCATGCTATTCAATCCCCATGATTTTGAGGATTTTGGGTTTTTCCCCTTGGGGTTGGTTTCTAGTTACAGTCCCTTGTGGTTGGAGAAAAATCTTGGTATGATTTCAATTTTCTAGAATTTGTTGAGGCTTGTTTTGTGTCCTATCTTGTGGTCTATCTTTGAAACTGTTCCATGTGCATTTGAAAAGAATGTGTATTTAGTTTCTTTGGGATACAGGGCTCTGTATATATCAGTTAAGTACATTTCATCTAGAGTGTTGTGCAATGCCACAATATCTTTGTTGATTTTTTTGTTTGGAAGATCTGTCCATTTTTGACAGTGGGGTGTTAAAATCCTCTACTATAATTGTGTTGCTGTCAATAACTTTCTTGAAGTCCTCTAAGATTTTCTTGATGTATTTAGGTGCTCCTATGATGGGTGCGTATATATTTCCAATGTTTATGTCTTCTCGGTGGATTCTTCCCTTGAATATTATGAAGTGATCTTCTGGGTCTCTCTTTATAGCTCTTCTTTTGAAGTCTATTTTGTCTGATATGAGTATTGCTACCCCGGCTTTTTTTTCCTGTCCATTTGCTTGGAAAACTTGTTTCCGGCCCTTCACTTTGAGTCTGTGTAGGTCTTTTGTCCTGAGGTGGGTCTCTTGTAGGCAACATAGGTGTGGGTCATGCTTTCATATCCATTCAGCTATTCTGTGCCTTTTGATTGGAGCATTTAATCCATTTACGTTTAAGGTTATTATTGATAGGTACTTATCCATTGCCATTTTTGTACCTGTGTTCCTCTGTCTCTTTCTCCTTTCCTTCCTTTCCTTAAAGCAGGCACTTTAGTATCTCTTGCAGAGCTGGTTTGGTAGAGGTGTATTCTCTTAGACTTCTTTTGTCTGGGAAGCTCCTTATTTGGCCTTCTATCTTGATTGAAAGCCTTGCTGGGTAAAGTAGTCTTGGTTGCAGGCCTTTGGTTCTCATTACTTGGAATATTTCTTGCCATTCTCTTCTGGCTTGGAGCGTTTCCATTGAGAAGTCAGCTGCTAACCTTATAAGGGCTCCCTTTTATGCTACTTCCTTTTTCTCCCTTGCTGCCTTTAAGATTCTCTCTTTGTCTTGGAATGTTGCCATTTTAACTATGATGTGTCTTGAAGTGGGCCTCTTTGGGTTCCTCTTGCTTGGGACTCTCTGTGTTTCCTGGATTTGTGTGACTTTTTCTCTCATCAAATTAGGGAAGTTTTCCATCATTACTTTTTCAAAACCCTTTTTCAAGGGTTTTCTGTCCCTTGCTCCTCTTCTTCTTCTTCTCCTTCTGGTATCCCTATTATACAGATATTATTTTGTTTCATATTGTCTTGCACTTCTCTTACTCCCTCTTCATTCTTTTTGAGCCTCTTTTCCTTTTCTTGCTCTTTCTGGATGTTTTCTTCTACTTGGTCCTCCAACTCACTGATCTGATCTTCTGCTTCATCAATTCTACTTTTCATTCCTTCCACTGTGTCCTTCAGTTCAGAAATGGTATTTTTCATTTCCTCTTGGCCCTTGTTGATAGTTTCTATTTCCTTTTTCACGTTGATATAGTTTGCAGTGAGTTCCTTGTAGCTTCCCTGTAGTTTCTGGTAGCTCATTGAGAGCTCTTGGAGCTTCCTGACAACCATTGCTTTGAACTCAAAATCTGATAGTTGAGTTGCCTCCATTTCATTTAGCATTCTTTCAGGGGCTTCCTCCTTTTCTTTCGTTTGGGGATTGTTTCTTTGGCTTCCCATTGTTTGTGAGGCTCTTCTTGTTAGGCTCAGTTTCTTAAATTGATTTGTTCTGGTTCCCTGGGTTTATGGTGTGAACTTCTGTGGTGTAATGCCTGTGAGATTCAGTGGTGCTGTCTCCTTCGGGTATCCTGGTATTCACAGCTTCCAGTGTCTCAGCTGTTGAAATGCCCCATCTTTGGGACCATCTGTGGTCTTTCCACAGTTCCAGGGGTTTTTTTTTTGTTTTGTTTTGTTTTTGTCTCACTCGTAGGTGTTTAAAAAGAGAAAAGAGGAGGAAAGAAAAAAAAAGAAGGAAAAGCAAATTAAAAAGATGAAAAGGGAATAAAGAAAAGCAGAATGAAAAAGAAAAGAAAAAAGAGAAAGGAAGAAGAGATAAGCTTGGAAAGAGGAAGAAGGAATAAAACAAGAAACAAGTAATGAGAAGCAAAAGGAGCTGAGGGGTAAAAAAAGATCAAAGCAATGAAAAATTAATAATAAAAAAAGAAAAAGAAAAAAAGAAAACCACCAAAAAAAGAGAAACAAAAAACCCCACCAAAACCACCAACTCTTGCTGTTATCAGTCTTGCCAAGCTGGTTTTTCTGGCCTTGATGACTGCAGTGCCCGAGGGTTGACTGTATTGTTTTTCTCCCTGTTCAGCACTCAGTTATCTTTAGCCTACTGTCCTCAGAGCTAGCCCAGGGCCTCTCTGCACAGGGCCTCAGGTGTGTCTTCAGAGGCTGCAGGCGCCTACTGCGGTTGCAGGCACGCAAGCGCTGATGATCTTTCAGCCTTCCATGCACAGGTGCCAACTGTCCTGTGAGCACGAATCGACCCCCATGCAGGTCGCACACAGGTTTCTAAGATCTCCCAGCAGCCCACTCAGGTCCCAGATGGCGCAAGGGCACTGAAAGACCGTATCACAGCTCCCTGATGGCGCTCGGGTGCTGAGAGACCGTAGCGCTGAACGATTGTAGCAGGGGTCCCCCAGTGGCGCGCTGGCGCCAATGGATCCCCTCGCAGCTGATCCCAATGGCGCATGGGCGTAGGCAGTCCCTTGGGCTCCAACGCTCAGCCCTCCCAGGGCTATGAGATCTTAACTCCTCTCTGTGAGATTTCAAGCAACCAGGTTTATCCCGGTGCTGCCAAGACCTTTTTTGGCTGATCAGGGAGCGGTTGACCCAGCTCCCTCCCTAGAGTCTTATGGCCAGCACTGGCCCGGGATCTCAGCCCCAGCCCTGGTCTCCGAGCTGCTGGAGTACTCTCCTTACCAGCTGGTTTTTCAACGTGCACTGCAGTTTTCGATCTCCTGTTTTCAAATATGCTGTTTTTCTGGTGTCTGTTTGCTGTGCTCCAGTGTAAATTGGCCAGATTTTTCACCTGCGTGAAGGAGGAAGAGGGATGTGCATCCTCTTACCGCGCCGCCATCTTCTCTCTCCGCATCTGTCTTGATCACTGATGTATTTCAGTACCTAAAAGTACCCGACCATAATAGTTGTTTAGTTAATACTCATTGAACGAATGAACTCAGGTATGAGGTTTTATTTTGAGTATGATTGTATAAGATGATTGTAACGTGGTTGTGTGTTGTTTTAAATAAAAAAAAGCTTCAACCATTTTGTACCCAGAAAATAGGCAATAATTAGAAATCTGCCAGTTTTTATAGAGTATATATTTTTTCAGACTAATCATCTTACCTATGAGTCCTATCAGATTATTACATTGTAGTATCTTTACTTTAGTGCAACTTTTTGTTTGATGCCTGACATCCTAATTATAAATTGATGTAAAATGGTTAGGTTATATATTTACATTAGCTACATTTAACACTGGATTTAATGATCCTTAACTCTGACTGCAAATTGAAGTAGCCTCTAAACTACTATAAGTGGTTTTAGAATATATCTTTATAATTAGTGATTTAAGAGTATCTTAAAAGTGAAATGAAAACAGCTCATCATTGGGTGGCATCAGATCTCATTAAAAAGAATTGCAAGGGACCATGTTATAAGTGAACCAGTGATGTTAAAGTGATTTAACTATACTTGAGAACTTCATAAAAACCTTACAACAACTCCTAAAATTAGGTTGAATTTTATTGGAGTTACAACACATATTATTCAAAATGTATGGGAGATGCTCTAACACCAAAGGAACAATCTCTGTATGTGGAAATTTCAAAGTGATTGGAAATAGCTGGGACATGTGGTGTGCTTGTGGGTGTGATGCAAACCGATGTGTGGCTGTCATGGCTAACACCCAGTGGAACAGAATGGAGGGAGGTGGGCAGATGCAAGCTAGATATAAAACAGGGTCATGCAAACAGTTTCATTTGCTGAGGAAGCACTAATTCAAAACATAGTTCTTTGGTTTGTGTTTACATAAAAATCTCCAAGTAAGTCATAATGGCTCTTGAACTGAAATATCTGCAATGTGATACATTTTTTTTAGATTGTGTTTTTGTTTCGTTTAAAACAAAAAAGATGTTGAATGTGTTATTCTAGAGGTAGCTTATAGAAGCCTGAGAAAATTGACACTATATACTGACCAAATACTGACCATGGGGCCATATTTGGCTATGGCTTCTTTTTGTAAAGCAAATGAGTTAAGAATGGTTTTCCTACATTTTTCATAGCATTTTTTAATTTAAGTATTTTGAAAGTGTTCTACTATCCTCTCACTTGATTTGTTTCCCATGAGAAATCTGCCATCATCCTTTCTTTGCTCTTCTCTATGTAAGTTTTTTGTCTTTTTCAAATTTTTGATCTGGTTACATTAAGATTTCCTTTACCAGTGGTTTTAACCAGTTTGGTTTGATTAAGATGTGCTTTGGTCTAGTTTTCCTAATGTTTCTTGTGCTTGGGTTTGGTTGAGCTTATTGGATTTATTGGCTTATTTTCGTCAAATCTGGAAAGTTTTCATCTGTTATTTCAAATAATTTTTCTATCTCCTATTTCTTTTCTTTGAAGACTCCAGTTACACATACTGTAATTGTATTAGGCCTGAAGTCCCATAGTTCACTGATCACTGCTTTTATTTTTTTATCTTTGTATTACATTTTGGATAGTTTCTGTGGCTTTCAAGTTCACAGTTCTTACCTTGTATAAAGGGTATTATGCTGTTATTCCCATCTGAGATATTGTAGCTTTTTATACACCTTGCATACCTCTCCCTAAGTTTTTGAACATATAGACTACAGTTATAAAAAGTGTTCTGATGTCTTTTTCTGCTAATACTGATGTTTGTGTCAGTTTTGGGTACTTTTCAGTTGAATGGTTTTTCTGCTTATTGTGGGTCGTGTTTTCCTGCCTCTTTGCCATGCATGCCTATAATTTTTGACCAGATGATAAACATTGTAAATTTTGCCGTTACATGCTTCATAGTTTTTTTCTGCTTATAAATCTTGAGCTTTGGTCTGAGACACAGTTTAGTTACTTGGAATCATTTGAAAGCTTTCAAAACTAGCTTTGAAGATTTGTTAGATGGGCTCAAAGAATTATTTAGTCTGTATCTGATTTTTACCCACTACTGAGCTAAGATTTCTCAGTTTGGCTTTTAGAAACAAGCACAGCTTTCTGTCCTGTATTAATGTAAGGTCCTCTTTCCTTTAATTCTTTTGAGTATTAATTCCTCATACACATACGCACACCAATCATTGCTATACTGACTACCTGAGGTGTCCCTGTGCAAGATCTTTTGAGTTCTCTCTCTCCAGTGCTCTCTAATACTTCTTGCTCTCCTTGGACTTCGAGCTCTGTCTCTTCATCTCAAACAGTTTGCCTAGGTTTCCTTGTCAGCACCAAGGCCTGAAGACTATTAAGACTGTAAGCTGGGACAGTTTAGAGCACACTTGCCTTGTTTCTCATCTCAGGGATCATTTTTTCTTTACTTGCCGATGTCCAGTGTCTTGAACTATAGTTTCATTTGTTTTGTCCTGTTTTTTTTGTTTGTTCAAATAGGATAGTAATTTTGGTGCCCATTACTACATTGTAGCTAGGAATGAAATTTGGGATGTTGAAATTTTAAGATTTAATAGTTGAATAATTCCAGGTGATGACACACAGAGTTGGACCACAGATTTAGGTGGGATGTAGATATGAAGGACATTGTATGAGTCATCCACATGGACTTTGATATCATACAAATGGATGGATTTGAGATAGAGAATAAGAATGTAAACCAAAAGCCTAATTGTAAAATTCTAATACTGCATGTTACATGTATTTGGTTAGGAAAATACTCTTTTAAATTATGTTAAATTATCTGTCTTTTCCTCTAGAGCCTTCTGATAACTTAAGGGAGATTCTCCAAAATGTGGCCAAATTGCAAGGGGTTTCAAATATGAGAAAGCTGGGCCATTTGAATAACTTTACTAAGGTAAGTAACTCAAATCTTTATTCATGTTATCATCTAAAATTTGTTTTTCCTTACTATACTTATTAGATACTTCTTAACCATCATTAATAAGAATTTTTGAGTATTCATTCACTCAGTATTAGTGCTTTCCTGTAATGCTCCTTATGGATTTTGTCATCTGCTTTTAAGTTTAAAAGTGTATTGAATAATGGAAGTATTGTATACTTGTAGAAAATTTGGTAGGTTCAGAAAAGAATAGAGAAAAAAAATTACTGAGAAGTCCACAGTCCAGTCTTGACTATTATTCACATATTGATGTACTTATTTTGCCCTTTTGTACTTATTTTTATTTGTTGATACATGATATGTTTGTACATAATTACGTGTGTGTTGCATTTCATAGGTATGACCGTAATTCCCGGAGAAATATTAGAACTTTCTCTTTCTCTGATGGTCTTTCCCATTGTCTAGACCTCAGTTAGAGCCAAAGATAAATGAAGGGACCCTCATCCTAAATAAATATTGACTTGATCTCTATTAGCAGCCAAGAATTCTTGAGTTTGATGTATTGGTATGTTTTTGAACCTGGTGATTCTGGACAGCCAACTCTTGGAAACACTAAAATGTTTATTATTTGAATGGATGCCATAAATATAAATCAGAATGGCTCCTTTGGGAAAAAAATTATTTTCCCATTCTAGTTTGCTAAATAAAAATTGTTCTGCTCCATTTTAAATGTAGGGATAATTGTATGTTTTTACCTCTTCCTACTCTAAGTGTGATCCATAGACCAGCGTCGTTGATGCCAACTTAGCTCTTGAAAGGCACTGTTTTCAGCCCCGGAGTCAGAGTGGACATTTTGGTACAGATTCTCTGGTGAATTTCTGTGTACATTAAAGTTGGAGTGGCTTTGTTTTAACCCTCTAAAATCTTTAATTCTCTCCTATCTAGTGATTGGACTGTGGCTTAGGTTCGATTTGATATTAGAGAACTATGAGGGTATAAGAATATAGTCACTGTGTAACAAAATGATTTTGTCAACATGGTGTTGTGCAACAAATAAAAAATAGGCTAGTTTTTTTCATAGTTAGGGAAGAGAGTGCATATGCATTTTTCATGAAGTTTTGAGATATTCTGGCATTTATATTTATATAACAGTTGAGAAATTTGTTTTATATGAGGGCTGAGAAAGGGACTTTTTAAAAACAACTTTCAAAAACATTGAGTAGGTGCTTGAGAAGGGATTTTCAAAACCATTCCTATGTATGCTTTTATTTTTAAGAATGTAATGACACTAGTCAGTAAGTTCCTTCACTGCACTGGTCAGATGATGGCAAGTCTTTAAGACCCAGGGTTGCCAGTGGCATCTCCTGTGTTAACTCCCTTCTATTAAATTTCCAGTTTTATCTCACCATTCGCTCAACTCTAATGTCTTAACACTTGCTTGGATCTAATGATTAAAAACATTAGTAGAGATTTCTGTCCTGTTTGAACTCATGACTGTTGTTATTAATCAGTTGACTTAGATAATTGTTTCACACCCTTGACAGTCAGGGCTCTGAAAGTTGGGGATGGATATAACAATGGCAGTGATTTCTCTCACTTCATTCTGGCACCTGTGCAGGTTCTAAAGCATTCTTAGAAATCTAGAGTAGTACTGTCCAGTAGAAATACATTGTGAGCCACATACATAATTTTAAAAGTTCTAGTCTACACTAAAAAAAGTAAAAGAAAATATGAAATTATTTTAGTAATATATTTTCTTTAATCCAATATATCCATATTATTATCATTTGATGTAATTAGTATAAAATACAGTATTTTATATTATATGGGCTATTTAACATTGTTTCATGCTCTTTAAAATCAATTGCATGTGTTACACTTACAGCGCATCTCAGTTCAGACTGGCCCCATTTCCAGTTCCCATAGGCACTTGCAGCTAGTAAGCACCGGCTGTAATGGACAGTGCACTTTTTTAAATAGGAGTGATTTAAACATCTTTTTGTAGTAATCTGTGGGACACCTTTCTTTTTTCTTCTTTATTCCCCATTTATTTCTGTCCAGCCCCCAGGCTTCCTTGGGCTAGGGTCATTTGTTCTCTTCGTTTTCCCTACTTCATTTCCTTATTTCTCTGTCTTTGACTTTCCCCCACAGTGGTTTAGTAAATTGTTCCCTCTGCTTGGTCTCTGCTTGATTTGTGCCCTTCTAATCCCTTCTCCCCTTTCCCCTTCCCTCTGCTCTTTCCATCTCTTCCCCTCTCTTCTTCTTCCCCCGTTTCCCTCTCATCTCCGCCCTCTTTACCCTTCCCTACAGATTCCACTTCTCTTCTTCCCTCATGCCTTCCTCCTTCCTTCCCTTTCCCCATTGTGCCACTGTACGGTATAGAATGATTTATCTCTGTAGTGAAGCGCTTGGGCTTTGGGGCTTTTTGTATTCTCATTGGTTTTTTGTTTTGCCCTATCTTTGCTCTACGAGTTTCACATTCCCTTCTGGCCTTGGTGCTAGGTTATAAAAGCCCTTCTGCTTGCTCTTTTAACTGGGCAAACAGCCTTAACTAGAATTTTTCTACTTGATAAAATCTGTTTTGACTGCTGAGTGATAAAATGGGAAAAGTACAAGCTTTAGATCAAATAGAAGAGGGCTTACAGCCTACCTGACCCTGACTAGCAAGGCAGTCATGGCCTGATATTTTTACTCTGCATTAATCTTGCAGCCATTACAGGCTAGGTCCATGTACAGTGCCTGACACATTACATGTAGTGCTTTTTGATGTGGGGCTCGTTTTTGGTTGTGTATTATATGTTTTCCACTTTTCTAGTTGGGTTTTTGTTTTTTGTTTTTTGGCTAACTCTAAGAGGACAAGTCTCCTTAATAGCTTGAGCTACCAATTGGTAAGCTGTTACAAAAGGGGTTTTCAACCTCAGCAATATTGATACATTGAGATGATATATCGATATGATGATGCATCATCATATTGGTGAGATGATTTCTTTTGGGAGGCTGTCTTGTTCATTTTAGGGTGTTTAGGAGCCTCTATGGCCTCTACCCCCGAGACGCCAGTAGTACACCTCCAGCAGCCGTGACAAGCAGAAATGTCTCAGACATTTCCAGATATTTCATGGGAGACAGAGCTGCCTCTGGCTAAGAGCCACTATTGTAAATAAATCTCTGTAGATTTTATTATAAAGTTTCTCCAAATACCTAGCACAGAATAAATGCTTACTAAATTTAATCATAATAATGTGTCTTTTAATTCTATTTTGTTAGAGAGCTAGATTAATAATAAATATTACAGAGTTGGTATTCCTACAAAAATCTGTGTTTATTTCTTTATAGAGTAAAATGTAGAAATTCTCAGAAATCTCTTAAGAATAGCTCTGTAGACTAAGAAAATGAGAAAAATAATTATGTTGCCGGGAGACTCATTGCTTTTAGGAGTTAGTTTGGTCACCCTTCTATGTGTTCCCATAACAGATTATATTTATGTCTAGTAAATTTTATCTAGTCTTTTATAATCTGTTGTGGGTTACTGTCTTATTAAACAGAGTTTCTTTAAGAAATAGCTAATATTTATTTTCCTACTCTTACATTCCTCTCTATCCCAAAATCTGGCACAGAATGAATGTTTAAAGTTACTGTTAACATTGTGAAGATTTTGCATTTTAAATGAGTTTTTGTTATATTAGTCTTATTTTGTTAAGAATAAGCCTAGCTCTTATGATTAAGTTGATGTAGTATATCAGTGGGCTAAAATGTTGTATAAGGGGGACTTCATCTCCAGAATTTTAAACCTTTTGAGGTATGAAGAGAGAGTGCTAGTGATGTGATCCTATAACCATGTGCCTGTCACACAGCGTGCTTGTTTTCTGACATCATTTCACTAGATAAAGCAATATGTATAACAGCCTGCTGATGAATATAATCTTCGTATTCTATTTTAAAACTATCAACATGCTCATAAAGGCCTGTTATTAAAGATGAAAATATTTCAGCTTTTTTATATTCTAAAAGTTCTCTTTTCCTACATTTATATTAAAACCTCCAAAGGAATCTTTATGTCATTGTTTTAAAAAATTCAAAAATAATATAAACTAAATATGAAAAATTAAAATGGTACAGAACAACATATAATGAAAGTCAAACATACTTCCCATCTATCTTCCCACTCTAACAAAAGTACCATTCTCCAGGGGGGACCACTAGAAGGTATTTATCCTTCTCTGGCATTATTATAAATGTGTGGGTGTGTGTGTGTGTGGTGTTGTGAAAACTAAAAAAGTTAAAAAGAAGGGTTGAATATAGTGCTTAGTTTATTTACTGAATTAGATATGTCCTTTTTTGATCTAGGCCCCTGAAAAACAAGCTGTCAGTTGAAGCGTGGGGGTAGGGAGGGGAAGGAAAAACCAGAGGAAGACCGAGTCTTCCCAGGGCAGCAACCCAGTCTGGACTCAGTATTGTCCAGTGGCCTAACTCAGAACGATGAACCTTCTGTGGAGAAAGATAACATCAGGAATCTGGGCAAGTTTTTATATACAAAGGTGACAGGATCCACCAAAAGATAGGCTGTATAGGATTAGGACAAAAGGAAAACCAAATAATAGAAAAAAACAGAGGGATGATCCCCATCAATCACATCCACTTAGTTGATAAACACTTAAATGTTTAAAATATGATTACTGTCAAAATTGAAGAAGCTATGAAGAAAATGAGTAAAAAAATGATTTTTATTACAGCACTGGATGCATACAGAATTAAACGGGAATTCAAGAAGGAAAAATATATCTAAAATTAAAAACTTAATAGATAACTATAATAGAAAATTAGGGACTTCCGGCCAAGATGGAGGCATAGGTGGACACACTGTGCCTCCTCTCACAACCAAGATTAAGGACAACAAAATTATAGAACATAACAAAAACAAAAAACCAACCAGAGCAGATAGAGGATTGAATTGTACAGAAGTCCCGGACTGGTAAGAGGGGCTGAGGCAGCAGCCGGCAGAGAGGGGTTGTGGCAGGAAGAAGCAGTAGCTGGTGGTCCCAGGCGCACAGGTGGCAGTTACCGGGTGCAGGGAGGCAATGAGCAGACCAGGCGAGGCACACAAAGCGGCTGATCATGGTCACACATTTACGCTCAGATAAACCAGGTGAAAACAGGCAGTGAGACAGACTTTGCAACCCAGGGCCCCAGCACCAGGAATAAAGCCTAAGAAGCATTGATTGAGAACACTTGTGAGAGTTGGGGTGCCGGGAGGGAATCCCAGCCTCTCGGGAGAGTTTGTTGGAGAGACCCACAGGGTCCTAGAATGTGCACGAGCCCGCCCACACGGAAATCAGTGCCAGAGGGGTCCAATTTGCTTGGGGAAAGTGGAGGAGGGGACTGGAGTCCGCAAGACAGCAGAGCAAGTTCCATTGTTCCCTCTTGGACCCTGCCCCCACATCCAGCATCACAACCCAGTGACTGGGTTGCCCCGCCCTGGTGAACACCTAAGGCTCCTTCCCTCACTACATCCCGGCCCCGACCAGACAAAAAGAAAAAATAAACAAAAAAACAAGGATGGCTCAAACAGGAGAACAGATGGGGGCCCCAGAACTAATTTACGTAAGCGACCAAGAGGTAGCCAACCTATCAGATGCACAGCTCAAAGCACTGGTGATTAGGAAGCTCACAGAATTGGTTGATTTGGGTCGCAAATTAGATGAACAAATGAAGGCCACAATAAGTGAAATGAAGGAAACGCACAGGGAACCAATAGTGATGGGAGGAAAACTGGGACTCAGATCAATGGAGTGGACCAGAAGGAAGAAAGAAACAACCAAACAGAAAAGAAGGAAGAATCAAGAATTCAAAAAAATGAGGAGAGGCTTAGGGACCTCCAGGACATCTTTAAATGTCCCAACATCCGAATTATAGGGGTACCAGAAGGGGAAGAGGAAGAGCAACAAGTGGAAGATGTATTTGAACAAATATTAAAGGAGAACTTCCCCAATCTGGCAAAGGAAATAGACTTCCAGGAAGTCCAGGAAGCTCAGAGAGTCCCAAAGAAGTTGGACCCAAGGAGGAACACACCAAGGCACATCATAATTACATTAGCCAAGATTAAAATGAAGGAGAGAATTCTAGAAGCAGCAAGGGATAA
>PVKU01016505.1:0-14407 GCA_004027475.1 Anoura caudifer | reverse complement strand
GAGGAGGGGAGAGGAGAGCAGGGGAGAGGGAGAGGAGAGGAGGGGAGAGGTGGTGAGGTGGCGTGGCACCACGCTTTGCCTGAGGGAGACAGGCAGGAGGGCTGCCTTTCCTCCCGCTGCCAGCAAAGTCCTACAGTCTAGCCCGCTCTCCTGCCTTCAGACCAAGCCGGAGACCTGTGCCCCTCAAGGCTGCGGGGACTGGTGTGGGAAGTATTGATCTGTACCCAGGAGCTGGGCTGCTGCAGAAGCTGACAGCCTAGCAGATGCTCGCGCTTGTTGAGAATGAGGCACGCTCACTTGGTGTCCTGTAGCATACTGTTTTTGCTGTCCCTTTGCCACCTGACATTAAGCACACCCCCAGGGCTGTCACACATGCCCCTGAGAGGTAGCGGGCTCCTGAGGCTGTATTTGGAAGCCTTGCTCCTGCAGCCATTTGTTCACTTGTGTGGCTGTGACTCATTGCTCAAAAATCTCACTGACACACACAGATCTCACAGTTTGCTGCAGGAGTCATTCACACTTAGTCATGTGCACACTGGAATCCACACATTTGGAAGTTGCACAGTCAGATGTTGTACTTACACACATTTAGAAAGCACAGACCCAGAAAGTACACACTCAAGTTTACACTCGCAAACCACACACCCGATTCATGCAGACTCGGAAGTCACACATGCAGATTTGTGCAAGCTTGCAAACACGTTTGTACATCACACAGGCAGATTGGCTGACACTTGGTAGTCACAGTCAAGTGGCCACACACCTGGATTTCAGTCACACTCAGATGCCACATCCTCAGAAGATGCACAGTCATTTGCACTAACGCACACAGCCATCATATAATTGCTAGAAACCACGCACCCCCTGCCCCCCGCGCACCCCCACGTCGAGCCTGCTGACTCCCACAGTCCGTTTCCCTCCTGCTCACTGGAGCCTCATGCGTGCGCCCTTGGGGACACGCGCCGGCTGAGCCGTCTCAGGTACTTGCCACACAGACCACGCCTGGCAGTCCTGTGCTGTCTGTCGTTCACTCGGGTAGTGCCCTGGCTCATCCAAGGGCTCCTGAGGCCGCCACTCCTGCTCCGTGTCTTCCTGGCACAGGTGCATCTCTGCCCTCGTGACATATGGGCTGGTCAGGTGGGTGGGCCAGGCCCCACTCTGCCACCCAAAGTGGAACAAACGATCCCCAGCCAGTGCGCAATGGTGTGGCCAGCATCCATTCTAACTGGTCAGTGCTCTTGCTACGCACGTGGTTAAACATATTTTTTATTTTTTTATTATTTTTATTTTTTAATATATTTTATTGATTATGCTATTACAGTTGTCCTATTTCTCCCCCATCATTCCCCTCCACCCTGCACATCCCCTCCCACCCACATCCCCCCCTTTAGTTCATGTCCATGTGTCATAAGTTCTTTAGCTTCTACATTTCCCACACTATTCTTGCCCTGTCTATTTTCTACCCACTATTTATGCTACTTATTCTCTGTACCTTGTCCCCCTCTCTCCTCCTCCCACTCCCCTGTTGCTAACCCTCCATGTGATCTCCATTTCTGTGGTTCTGCTCCTGTTCTAGTTTGCTTAGTTTGCTATTGTTTTAGGTGTGGTTGTTAATATCTGTGAGTTTGCTGTCTTTTTACTGTCATATTTTTATCTTCTTTTTCTTAGATAAGTCCCTTTAACATTTCATATAATAAGGGCTTGGTGATGATGAACTCCTTTAACTTGACCTTATCTGAGAAGCGCTTTATTTTCCCTTCCATTCTAAATGACAGTTTTGCTGGATAGAGCAATCTTGGATGTAGGTCCTTGACTTTCATGACTTGGAATACCTCTTTACAGCCCCTTCTTGCCTGTAAGGTCTCTTTTGAGAAATCAGCTGACAGTCTGATGGGAACTCCTTTGTAGGTGACTGTGCCCTTATCCCTTGCTGCTTCTAGAATTCTCTCCTTCATTTTAATCTTGGCTAATGTAATTATAATGTGCCTTGGTGTGTTCCTCCTTGGGTCCAACTTCTTTGAGACTCTGTGAGCTTCCTGGACTTCCTGGAAGTCTATTTCCTTTGCCAGATTGGGGAAGTTCTCCTTTATTATTTGTTCAAATAAATTTTCTACTTGTTGCTCTTCCTCTTCCCCTTCTGGTACCCCTATAATTCAGATGTTGGGACGTTTAAAGATGTCCTGGAGGTTCCTAAGCCTCTCCTCATTTTTTTGAATTCTTGTTTCTTCCTTCTTTTCTATTTGGTTGTTTGTTTCTTCTTTCTGGTCCACTCCACCGAACTGAGTCCCAGTTTTCCTCCCATCACTATCGGTTCCCTGTGCGTTTTCCTTCATTTCACTTATTGTAGCCTTCATTTGTTCATCTAATTTGTGACCAAAGTCAACCAATTCTGTGAGCATCCTGATCACCAATGCTTTGAACTGTACATCTGATAGGTTGGCTATTTCTTCATCACTTAGATGAATTGGCTCTGGGGCTTTGATCTGTTCTCCCGTTTGAGCAATTTTTTTTGGGGGGGGTCTGGTCACAATTGTTATGTAGTGAGGGGCGGAGCCTTAGGTGTTGCCCAGGGTGGGGCAGCCCAATTGCTGGGTTGTGACACTGTACATGGGAGTGGGGTCCGAGAGGGAACAATGGCGCTTGCTCCACTCTCTCGGATTCCAGTCCCTTCCACCACTTCCCCCAAGCAAATTGGGCCCTTCTGGTGCTGATTTCTGTGTGGGTGGGCTTGTGTATGTTCTAGGACCCTGTGAGTTTCTCCAATGAGCTCTCCTGTGAAGCTGGGAGTCTCTCCTGGCACCTCAACCCCCACAAGTGTTTTCAGTCGGTGTTTTTAGGTTTTATTTCCTGGCGCTGGGGCCCTGGGTTGGGAGTTCTGTCTCATTCCCCGTTTTCGCCTGGATTATCTGCATGGGAATGTGGGACCGCCTGGTCAGCCAGCCACCTTGCGTGGCCTCACTGGGTCTGCCTGTTGCCACCACGTGCTTGGGGTCCACTAGCCTCCGCCTGTGCTTCCGGTTCTGCCAACCTCCACTTTTTCCTGCCATGACTCTGCCCCTCTTACCGGTCTGGATGGATGGTTGTCGGACTTCTGTACAGTTCAATTTTCTATGAGTTCTGGTTTTTTTCTTGTTTCTAAATCTTTGTTGTCCTTAATTTTGGTTGTGCAAGGAGCCACAGTGTGTCCACCTATGCCTCCATCTTGGCCAGAAGTCTCTAAACATTTTTTAAATTGATATATGTTAAACATTTCAAATATTTCTTCTGGTTTGTGGCTATAGACAGGTGCTTCTTGAGGTCTTCCCTGATCTGGGGTCCCTGTGACTGTCTGCCATCCAATTGTTCGGGAAGTTTCCCGGGGCTAAGCAACCAGAGAGGGAGGCTGACAGCTCTGTCACCACATCAAGAGTTGATTAAGGGAACTTACTTCTGAGGCACATCTTGGGCAGCGGCAAGACAACATGGACATTCCCTGCGCCATGTGACAGGCGCTAAGGGTTTATACAGGACAGGGGTGCTGGGGCGTGACCTGCCCCGAATAAGGGGAAGCAACTCAGGTCCTGGCAAAGGACAGGGGCCGATCAGACAGTCTCCTCGAGGATTTACAGGAAGTAGTCTTTGTTCTGGCCCCAATTTAGCTTGTGGGTCCAGCAGTGGCCACATCAAGGAACGGTCTCTCCTCTATGCCAGTGTCACACACTACCTGTACCACTCAGATGTCACACTCACATACGCACAGAGTTATCATTTTTGTGGCTGTGGCCACTTAGTTACTGCAGAATGGACCCACCAACCCACACACCTTGCAAGCTGGCCACCGGAGGGCCAGGGGCCAAGGACAGGGAGTGGACCTTGCCGCTGACCTCCACCTTCCCCTGACTCCCCAGTGCCTGAGGTGGAGCCCCCTGGTGCCAGTGACAGTGACAGCATCAACGCTCTGTGCACTCAGATCAGCTCGTCCTTTTCCCATGCCGGAGCACCAGCCCCGGGGCCCCCACCGGCCTCCACAGGTAAGCCCGGCCCTTCTCCCAGGGAGGGCACCTCTGGGCCCCTCCTGCATTCTCCTGCTCCATTTAGGGCTACCTCAGGGCCTCCAGGAATCTTGGAATTCCACAGGCTCAGACCCATGGGTCATCTGAGGGCCATGGGATCATTCTTAAACCTTCCTGCCTTAGAGTAATAAAATTTAGAAACCTAGAGCCTTAGAATCACAGGATATTCGACTATTAACAGATCTGGAACCATGAAACCTTGGCATCTCACAGCTTTGGACGAGTGCTCTCTGAGAAGCAGTACCAGGGAATCCCCTTAGGGACATACCCTTGTCTTAGAACTGAGGGAGCACCTTCGAATGGCAAACAATGTAAATTTAAAACTCTAGAATCTTAGAAAGCACAAACTTAAAACCATGGAACCTTACTCATTATGTCAGAGTAGTACAGTCTGAGAAAGATTCATAGAGTCTTAGAATCTTAGCCTCCTAAAACAGAACATTCTCAAAATACTAGAACCAAGGGTGATATTGAAAATAAATTACTAACAGGTTTGGTTCTGACCCACCAGAAGCGAAGCTGGCCTGGGCGCTTGTCAGTCCTGCCTGTACTTTTACATTTGGGGCTTTAGAATCTCAGAACTGAGTTTTCCTAGGGCTGCAGAACCGTCAATTAGTCCAGGAAGGGTTCGGCCAGGCTTCCGAGTCTGCCTCAAGCCTTGGGTTCTTTCCGACCCAGCACCTGCCCTCACCTGCCCCTTTCCTCTGTCCAGGGACTTCTGCCTGGGGCGAGCCGTCCATGTCCCCGGCGGCTGCCTTCCAGCCCGGGCATAAGCGGACCCCTTCGGAGGCCGAGAGGTGGCTAGAAGAGGTGTCCCAGGTGGCCAAAGCGCAGCAGCAGCAGCAGCAGCAGCAGCAGCAGCAAGTGTCCTCGATGCCCGCTGGGCCCCTGCCCCTGCAGCCCTTCCCCGCCCCGGTGGGGCCCTTTGATGCCGCACCTGCCCAGGTGGCCCTGTTCCTGCCTCCCCCACACATGCAGCCCCCTTTTGCGCCCACCTACCCGGGCTTGGGCTACCCGCCCATGCCCCGCGTGCCCGTGGTCGGCATCACACCCTCACAGATGGTGGCCAACGCCTTCTGCTCAGCCGCCCAGCTCCAGCCCCAGCCCTCCACGCTGCTTGGAAAAGCCGGGGCCTTCCCACCCCCGGCTTCACCCAGTGCCCCTGGGGCCCAGACCCGTCCACGCCCCAGTGGGGCACCCTGGCCCCCAGAGCCAGCACCCGCCCTGGCCCCCGAGTTGGACCCCTTTGAGGCCCAGTGGGCAGCATTAGAAGGCAAACCTGCTGTAGAGAAGCCTTCTAACCCTTTCTCGGGCGACCTGCAAAAGACCGAGATTGAACTGTAGCCCGAGCTGCCCCGCCCACCCCACTATGTCCAGGCGCCCCACACCTGGGAGTGGAGGCCCCACCTCTCCCCTCATCCTGCTCCCTGGGGCGCACCCCTCAACATCCCCTCTAACCTCTCCTCTCCACCGCCCCCACACCCACATCAGAACCAACAGTTCTGATACCCAGGTTGTGACAGGATGGAATTCAGGGATGGACCCAGCCTGGCTAAGGGACCCATTTCACTGCCAGACTCAGTCTGGCAATGCCCATTTGCCCTCGCCCCAGACACAGGAGACAGCTACAGTCCCACCGAGTGCCCTCGGTTCAAACTACATTTTCCAGTTTCTGTTGTTGACCTTCCACCTTCCAGTGTGGGGTGGGGTGATGGAGGGGTGCCCACTTGGGGGCTCGCCTGGGCCCCACACAGGCCGCCCCCCGCCCCATGCACAGCACAAGCAAAGGGCTTCCCTCTGCCTGTCCACTGCATTCACTGCCAATGCTGTGCTCACCCCTGCTACCCCCTGCCCCACTCCTTGGCCCACGTCTTCCTTGGACTGAGGTCTGGTTGGGGCAGGGGCCAAGTTAGGGGCCCAGGAAATGGGATAGGGGGAAGGGGAAGGAGATGCTCAGTTACCTCATGTCCGTGCCCGCTGGGGAGGGGTCCAGAGGAAAAGGGAGCGATGCCTGGCGGGTACTTTTCTATCTTTTATTTCCAGATTTTTTTGTATCTAAACTTGCAGATTTGTATTATACCAGGACAGCCAATAAAGGAAGAATATAATGGTGCCCCTCAGGAAGACGGGGGGGGGGGGGGGGGGGGGGGGGGGGGGGGGGGGGGGGTGTCGGGTCGGGGTGAGGTCACACAGCTCTTCTTCCTGAGTCACCCCTCAAACAGGAGGGTCTCCTAGCCTAATAACCTGAGTCAGAGCATAGCAGCAGGTGGCAGCTGGCCTGGTGCTGGAGAGGTGAGTAGTAAAGGGTGCCCAAAATTAGTCATCCCACTTCTGATTCTGCAGATTCTGAACCAAGGAATTAAATTGATAATCTGCTGCTAAGTTCAGTATTAAAATCCCTCCACATAATGAGGTTTGGAATAGCATATCTTTGAGCTGGCAAATTCTTGTATCATCAGTTTTTGCTCTGTGACGTAGGCCAAAGGGCGGTTTGATGGGGCGGCATGTTTTTAAGTCTGTCTTATTTCTTGGGCCCCTTGATTTAATCTACAAGTTATATATTTTTAAATATCTAATATGTAAATTATATACTTAATTCTTTATCGCTCTTTAAAATGAGGTGGTTGATTTGGTGAGACCCAGTGTCATGTTCCCGTTTGATGGGTGGGGGAGTGGGGTCATTCACCCGAGGTCACACACCTGATTAGTGGGGAGCCTGGACTCACGCCGACCTCCGGGCCAGTCAGTCCACCAGGCTGTGAGGCAGTAGGCCCAGGGACTGCCCTCGGGAGTTTGTACTACAGCCCATTACTCAGCTATGGATCCTGGACTCGGGGACATGTGACAAGTGACTCTGCCAGGATACCAGGGAGGGAGAAAAGGACTCTGCTGGAGATGAGCCACACTTTATCATCTCCAAGCCTTTGCAAGTGTCATTCCCTCTGCGGAGAACACCCTTACCTGGTGCTGTCTGTACCTTCTCCCAGAGAAATTTCACTCATTCTTCAAGCCTCTTACAAGTGGAATCACTTCCGGGACCCTGTCCCCGCGCCCCACCTCCGCCAACCTCCCATACAATCCTTAGAAAGTTTTTTTTTAAGATTTTATTTTTTAGAGAGGGGGAAGGGAGGGAGTGAAACATCAATGTGTGGTTGCCTGTCTAGTGCCCCCTACTGTGGACCTGGCCCACAACCCAGGTATGTGCCCTGACGGGGAATCAAACCAGTGACCCTTTGACTCCTGGGCCAGCACTCAACCACTGAGCCACACCAGCCAGGGCCTTAGGCAGTTTTTAAAAACCTTTGACCCTTCAGTCTGAGTCAGGAGCCCTGCTCCCAGACCTGGATCCTACAGGGCCCTAACCGCTCTGCCTCCGTTTCCCCAACCCAGCTCTGATCCAGCCGGGCTTGCCACTATCTGGTGCCCGATTGGATTGAGTGAGGGGTGGTCTGGGGTCCCCTTGGTCACCTCAGTGCTCCAGGGCAGGGCTAGGCACAGAAGCGTCAAGCTCAGCAGTTCACCACTGCATACAGCTGGTGCATAAGAGGAGCAGAAAGGCCTGACTTGGGCAGGGATGATTCCAACTGCTGGACGGGTGGGGAAACTGAGGCCACGTGACGCACAAAATCAGGGACAGAGTCAAGCTCCTCTTCTCTGCCAAAGGCTATGTTTACCCAAAACCTTCCCTGTGCCCAGAGCAGGCTTTCTCAGAGCCCTCACCCCGCCACCCGCCCCGCCCTGCCACACACACACTCACACCAGTCCCGTAGATGCAGACGTTCTGGTGTGCGGAGATCCAAGCTCCCCGAGACCTCCACGGGCTCTCCTGAGCCACTTTCCCCATTTTTCCTTCCTCGCCCGATGGCGACACCCTCTTCCAGGTGCTTCTCCCTCCACAGACACCATAGATGTGGGGCTAATCTCCCACCCTGTACTTCCCCCAGGCTTGGACTCGAAATAGACGTAGGGACAACCACGTTGACGTCCCTGCCCTAACTGGTGACTTTATCCCACTAACCCAAAGTGCTGTACCCCAGCCCCCTCATAGAGGTCATTTTGAAATGGACGTGCAGATCAGGCTGGTTCGGCGCCCCCTTTCCAGTTCAGCTGCTCCCTCCGCCCGCCACGGGGCCGCTCGCCGCCCCCTTGGCCGAGGTCTCTCAGCACAAACATCCCCTAGCCTCCTCTCGCGCTCAGCTACAAGGATCACTCCCTGCAGGAGCGCCGTACAACAGCGCCCCCTTGTGGCCCTGTCCTCGGGAACTCGGCGGGGCCTCATTCTGTCTCTCCGAAGGAGAGCCCCGCCAGACCGAGGCTAACGCAGAAAAAGTGTTTTAAAAACTGGAATCTCAGTCATGAACAACATTCTCCTTCAGACCCTGGCTCAGGCGTTTGTTCCTCTAGTCCTCCCTGACTCTTCCTGCGGTCCAACGGTGCTTCCCCTTCCCAGCCCTGACCCTTCTGCCAGTTTCCCCCATCCTGGCCCTCACCCTCTGGACTGTCACTGTGGGCCTATGAGGGCAGGGACAAGGGCTGTCTTGGTCACCACTATGTCCCCAGGATTGCCCAAGAGCGGACACAGAGTAAGGCTCAGACGACCTGCAGGGCACCTCCCAGGGAGCATTCATTCACTCCCTCAACCCACATTCTGCTTTGTTTTATTTAATAGTTTTATTGAAGTATAATACACATATAAAATTCACCTGTTTTAAGTGCTTTAATGATTTAGGGTGATTTTACAGACTATAACCATCACTACAATCCGATTTTAGAACATTGCCGTCACCCTAAAAAGACCTCTTGTGCTCACTTGCAGTCACTTCCTGTTCCCACCCTGGCCCCAGGCAACCACTGATCTACTTTCCATCACGTGGATTCTTTTCCTCGATTTATGCTGGCTTCTGTCATCAGATAATGAGTGCTGAGGGTGCAGTGACACACTGGCCCTGCTCTCAGGGGGCTCCAAGTCTGGTAGGGGCTTTGTCTAATGGGAAATCTGTCCAATTAGTCATTCATTTGAAATATGTATTGATACTTATTGAGCACTTCCCACATGCCAGGCACTATTCTAGGATGTAGGGATGTAGCAGTAGGGAGAAAGGGGGACAAAAATCCTGCTCTGCTGGAGTTGGTACTGTAAGTAGAGGATAAAAAAATAAACAAGATGTATGATACAATGGCTGGTTGTGATGATAAGTATTTTAAAGGGAAAAAAACAACCCTCTCCTAAAGGAGAGAGTGTGATGGGTGTGATCTTGGGGCAGCCAGAGAGCACCTCTCTGAGAGGAAAGCATTTGATCAGAAACCTGGCCGATGTGCAGGAGTCACAACCTGATCTGAGGGAAAGTATTCCCGGCAAAAGCCCCAAGGTGGGCGCACACTGGCACTGGAGGGCTGGAGGGCTGGGAAAGGCAGTTGGAGATGAAGTCAAAAAGTTGCAGAACAGCTGCCCAAAGCAACCCTTTCCGAAGTTACTGTGACAATGACAAAATATCCCACACACATTTCCAAAGGTCTCACAGGCACTGACCTTGGATGAGAATCACAGCCATCAGCTTCTGGGAGCTGACAGGGGTCTCTGCCTTTCAGACTGTAATAGGATGTTGAATTGGAATTTTCCAGGACCTTCTAGAATTACTTCTAGGGCCAAAGCTGAGGACAGAAGTGGCCAACTGCCCCACAGCCTAAGTTTGAGGTCTCAGTGACAGGAACCAGCCACCTAACCAAAGAACTCACTGAGAGAATCCAGGGCTGGCCCAGCTTCCTTCACCAGCCCCGTCCTCCCTCAGAGAAGGGTGGGGTGGAGAAGATAACTGCCAGAGGGTAGAGTTCTCAAGAGAAGAGATCTTTCTCTCCCCTGCAAACTTGGAGTGAGGTTTAAGCAGTCTTTCCCCCTCAAATATTTGTTGTGAGAAGTATAAATCTATGGAAAAGTTGAGAGACTAGTATGATAAATTCCACATACCCTCCACCTAGACTAGCAGTTGCTAACACTTCATGCTGTTTGTTTTCTCTGTCGCTGAACCCGCACTCATGCGCACACGCGCACGCAGAACCCAGAATCCGCTGAGTCATCCCAAGTCTTGGCTCCCAAACCCTGCAGCACATGTTCTCTAAGAACGAGACCATCTTCTCACCCAAAACACCATGGTCACACCTAAGAACAGTAGCAATCACTTCAAAAGATGATCTGGCGCCCAAGACTGTGCTTTAAAATGAAAGAAAAATCTGGTGAAAATTGTCATTAAGATTCCCTGTAACCTTGTTTCCAGACAGCGAGCCGGGCCCTGAGCAGGTTTGCCCAGGGCTGGCCACTGGTGTGTTGGCTCTTGACTTTGTGCAGGAAAGATTGCACAAGACTATGAGGGTACATTTGTTTATTTATTTATTTAAATTTTATTTATTTTTAGATAGAGGGGAAGGGAAGGAGGAGAAAGAGAGGGAGAGAAACATCAATATGTGGTTGCCTCTTGTGCGCCCCCAACTGGGGACCTGGCCCACGCAACCCAGGCATGTGCCCTGACTGGGGATTGAACCAGTGACCCCCTGGTTCGTAGGGCAGTGCTCAATCCACTGAACCACACCAGCCAGGGTGAGTGTACGTTTATTAAAGCTGGGGACGGTGAGACCAGGAAGGGCCTAGCATAGAGGAAGCAGCAGGAGAGCATGGCTGGGCTGCCTGAGCTCACTGGGAAGTCAGGGAAAAGGGGGCCATGCAGACAGGTTCATGGGATTAGCCTGGGACCCTTGGCCACTGCCCACCGCTCCCCTGGTTAGTTTAGGAGATGCGTGCCTGTGGGGAAGAGGAGGGGGGAGGGAGGGGTGCTGGTTGCTCCCCAGAGGGAGAGCCTGCTGGGTCCTTTGTCTTGAGGCTTTTACCTCTCTCTTACAGGTGGGAAGCTCAGGGGAGGGTTTCAGTAGAATATTCATCAGTTTTCCAGGTGTCTCCTTTCAGGGTCAGGGTCTCCACTCTTTGTCAGTGACAGGTCAGAGGGTCATGAGTCATTGCAGTTGGTCCAGGCTTGGACCACCTGGATCTGCTGCTTCTCTGGGCCTGGAGCTGAAATACGACGACTGAGGCCCAGAGGTCATCTCTTGGGAGGTGATCTTTCGAATCTGGCTGTAAACACTTCAGTCAGTTTATTGAGCTCTCTGTCTTAGTTTTCTTAGTCCACCTGTCCTGGCTTACTGGCCTCCCTCAGCTTTTATCTAGAAGGAAAATTAAAATTAGCCTAGATAGCAGGGAGGGGCAGTCACTTAAAAACAGAATGAAACTACCCCTACCCCTTATCTGCACGGGAAAGGCCAGGACCCTCAGCGAATACCTAAAACTGTGGATGGTACCAAACCCTAAACATATTCCCTATGTTCTTTCCTAGACATATATACATACATATGTCAATGTAAGAAACAGTCAAACCTGCAGAGAATTTTTTTGAGTTTACTTGAGCCAAACTGACAACAATTGCTGGGAAACAAAAACCTCAGCAGATTGAGCAAATGCTCCTGAGAATTGCAGTTTTGCACCTTATTTTATGCATTCTAATCAAAGGTGGAGGCATAAGGGGCTACGTGGAATCTCCCAGTGATAGAGTGGGGAGTCGGGAGAAAGCAAAGCCTGGGGGGGCCCTCTGGGTTTGGATGAAAAGTCAAACGAAAGACACACACTTATTGTACATCTGCGGGGACAGGGCAGTTAACAGTCCACAATTAACATGGTGACAATGACAGTGAGGAAACTTGTGGTCTCAGCCCTGGTCAGTGGTTGTGGGGAGGGGTCTGCAAGTAGGAAATCACTCTGACATTCCAAAGGTATGTTATCACGGATGCAAAGAGACAACAGCCAGGCTCAGTTAACGTACAGACTGACTTTTGCCAGGGAAGTCTCTGGCCTAGCATGTGACTGCTTTTACTTAGAAAACGTTCATTTCAGAGCATCCTGTGTGGCTGCTTTGGTCTCTGAGTTTGTGAGGTCGCCACGCTGGCCTCCCCTGAGCTTTTGAGTTAGCTTGTGGCCCCTTTTCTTCCACACATAAAAACATACACGTCTTTTCACTTAAAGGAAGAATTTTATGGCTTCTTTTCAGCCTATTTGAATTGCCAGCATCCCTACTCTTATACTTCGGGGCTACCATGAGGTGAAGGGTTCCTTAAACACAAGGACCTTGAATCGGTGACAGTCAAGCTGCCATCATGAGGGCTGCTGAGTGACTAGTGTGTGCAGTGTGAAGATGCTGGGCAAAGGGGTGGTTCATGTGCTGGGTGGGAGAGAGCCAAACGGCAAGCGATCTCATCACATTATTTAGAAGCAGGAGTTGCTTATTTCAGGAATTTTCCGTTTAATATTTTTGGATTGCAGTTGACCCATGAGTAGCTAAAACAATGGAAATAGAAACGGTGGAAAATAGGGACTACTGTGTTATGTTTCAATCCCAAGGAGCCGAGACTTGTCAATAAATTATTTTCATTTAGACTGGGACCTGGAGCCCACGCCCCAGGCAGACGGTGCAGGGCACTAACTGTGCAGAGGGGGAGCACACGTTAGTCCCAAGAGGAGTCAGACTGGGATTTCTAAAGATGGCTTCCCATCTTTGTTTCCCATCATGTTTCCCCTCCCACATATTTTTCTAGAACCTTGACACCCCTCCGATTAAGAAGTGGGCTTTGTGCGCCCTCTCTTTGCATCTGGGCCGGCTGGTGAGTGACTAGAAACTAACAGCAGGTGGCAGAGGTGAAGCTGCAGGACTTCCAAGACTAGGTCGGAAGAGGGGCCGCTTCTTTCTCTTCTGAAACGCTGAGCTGCCACGCAAGGCCGACCGCCTGCAGGCGACCACTCTGGGAGGAAGCTCGAATGAATCCACGTGGGGAGACCGCGGGGAGAAGCCCCGAAACGACTGCTTCACTGTCCCCACTTTAGCCACCAGCTGACTGCAACCACTGCCCCCAGACCCTTCCCAAAAATGTGACCACAGGAATGGTGAGAGATAATAGGCCGACCGTTGCTGGATAATAGGCTGCTGTGTTTTGCAGTAGCCTGTGATCCAGCAACACTATCTGGAAAGAAGACGGAGTGCAAAAAATATGGACCCTGCGCAGAACCACAGCCTCGAGAACTGGGGAGAACCGTACAGGGACAACGGGAGCAGCTGACGTTTACCCGCTTCCTGCGTCTGCTCGCCATTCTGAGGGCCTGGAATGAGCTAACTCGCTCCGTCCCCACAGCGACCCCAGGAGGTGTGTCATTATCTCTGTTTTACAGATGGGAAACGGGAGACAGGACTACAGGATCGGCTAAGAGTGGAATTTGAACCCGGCTTTGGCTTCAGCAGCTGTTTTTTTTTTTTTTTTTTTTTAACTATTAATTTATTTATAGAGAGAGGGGAAGGGAGGGGGAAAAGGGAGAAACATGGGTGTGCAAGAGAAACATCAATTAGTTGCCTCTCACATGCCCCCACCTGGGTACCTGGCCCGCAACCCAGGCCTGTGTCCTGACCAGGAATCCAATGAGACCTTTTGGTTTCCAGGCTGGTATTCAGTCTATTGGGCCCGGGGCTGAAGCCCCTGATTGCAAGCACTCACCTTACCAGTGAGAAACATGTGACTTGGCTCAGCCAATGAGGGCATTTGAGTCCCCTTCCCCAGGCCAGTGATTGGCTGGCACCAGCATGTGACCTCAGTTGGGCAATCAGAGTCAGCCTCATTACTTTGTCAGGAAAAGGAGACGAAAGTGCTCTTCATTCACCTGTGATAAATGCAAGGCTTGATGGCAGTCATCTTGGGAAATACCATTAGAAAAGAAACAGGTGTGAAAAAACAAAAAACAAAAAAACCTCTCATTCAAAGTGGAGTCGGGGAGCCCTGAAGGGGGAGCTGTCTCTCACACACTACTCCTGTCAGCTTAATTTACAAATTGGTGCAGGAAGCTTACTTCACTACCCCAGCAGGAGGAAGGAAGATTTTCTTCAAGCCCGGCAACATCCCAGCCGATGAGAAACAACCGCACTCAGTCAGTGAAAACAGGTATGGCTCAGTTGGTTGGAACCTGCTCCTGTAACCCGAAGGTTTCAGGTTCCTTCCATCAGGGCACATACTTAGTTTGCAGGTTGGTCCCCAGGCACAGCACATACAGTCCGTCCGGATACCAGAGGCAACCTATGATGCTTCTCCCTCACACGGATGTTTCTCTCTCTCCTTTCCTTCGTCTCTCTCTCTCCTTTCCTTCCTCTCTCTCTCCCCCTCTTCCCCTTTCTCTCTCTCTTTCCCCCTTTCTCTCTCTTCTCTCTTCTCTGTAAAAAGCAATGAAAAAAATGTCCTCCGGTGAGGTTCATAAAGAAAAGCCACTGTCACCCTCCCTC
>PVKU01016504.1:0-14409 GCA_004027475.1 Anoura caudifer | reverse complement strand
AATGGACTTAACTGATATATATAGAGCCCTTCATCCCAAAGAAACTAAATACACTTTCTATTCAAATGTACATGGAACATTCTCAAAGATAGACCACATGATAGGTCATAAAACTAACCTCATCAAATTCAAGAAAATTGAAATCATACCAAGCATCTTCACCGACCACAAGGGACTGAAGCTAGAAACCAACCCCAAGAGGAAAAACACAAAGCCCTCAAAATCATGGAGATTGAATAGCATGCTATTAAACAATGAATGGGTCAAGAATGAAATTAGGGAGGAAATCAAAAAGTTTCTGGAAACAAACAAAAATGAACTCACAATGACCCAAAACTTATGGGACACAGCAAAGGTTGTCCTCAGAGGGAAGTTCATAGCGATAAAGGCCTACCTAAAAAAGATAGAAACATCTCAAACAAACAACCTAACCCTACACCTACAAGACCTCAAGGAACAACAACAAAGACAGCCCAGAGCCAGCAGAAGGAAGGAAATAACCAAGATCAGAGCAGAATTAAATGACATAGAGACGAAAAGCACAATTCTAATAATCAATGAATCCAGGAGCTGGTACTTTGAAAAGATAAACAAAATTGACAAGTCTTTAAGCAGGCTCATCAAGAAAAAAGAGAGAGGACCCAAACAAATACAATCAGAAATGAAAGAGGAGAGATTACAACTGACACCACAGAAATACAAAGGGTTGTAAGAAATTACTATGAAGAACTGTATGCCAAGAAATTTGAAAACCTAGGTGAATGGACAAGTTTCTAGAAAAATATAATCTCCCAAAACTCAGTGAAGAAGAAGCAGAAAGCCTGAACCGACCAATAACAGCTGATGAAATTGAAGCAGTGATCAAAAAACTCCTGACTCACAAAAGCCCAGGACCAGATGGTTTCACAGGAGAATTTTACAAAGCTTAAGGAAGAGTTAACCCCTATCCTTCACAAACTTTTTGAAAAAATCCAAAATGATGGAAGACTCCTAAACTCTTTTTATGAAGCCTGCATCATCTGAATCCCAAACCAGATAAAGACATAACAAAGAAAGAAAACTTCAGGCCATATTGCTGATGAACATAGATGCTAAAATCCTCAACAAAATATTGGCAAACTGCATCCAACAATACATTAAAAATATCATACCACCATGACCAAGTGGGTTTCATCCCTGGGATGCAAGGATGCTTCAACATTCGCAAATCAGTAATGTAATACATTACATAAAGAAAAGCAAAGACAAAAATCACATGATCATATCAATAGATGTGGAAAAAGCATTTGATAAGGTACAGGACCCATTTATGATAAAAACACTCAGCAAAGAGGGAATAGAGAGAGCATTCTTCAATATAATAAAGGCAATATATGAGTGACCTACAGCCAACATCATACTCAATGGGCAAAAACTAAAATCTTTTCCACTGAGATCAAGGGTGTCCACTTTCACCTCTTCTATTCAATATAATATTGGAAGTATTAGCCACAGCAGTTAGACAAGAAAAGGAAATAAAATGCATCCAAATTGGAAAGGAGGAAATAAAACTATCATTATTTGCAGATGACATGATAGTGTACATAGAAAATCCTATAGACTTGGCCAAGAAGCTGCTTGACCTAGTAAATGAATTTGACAAAACTGCAGGATACAAAGTCAACATCCAGAAATCAAAGGCATTTCTGTTTACCAACAATGAAAGAGCAGAAGCAAAAGTCAAGAAAAAAATCCCATTTGATACAGCAAAAAGAAAAATAAAATACCTAGGAATAAACCTAACTAAGGAGGTAAAAGACCTGTATGCAGAAAACTACAAAATACTGAGGAAAGAAATTAAGGAAGACACAAACAAATGGAAACATATACCGTGTTCATGGATTGGAAGAATTAACATCATCAAAATGTCCATACTACCCAAAGCAATTTATAGATTCAATGCAATATGTATTAAAGTACCAATAACTTATTTCACAGACATAGAACAAATAGTTCAAAAATTTATATGGAACCATAAATGACCTTGAATAGCTGCAGCAGTTTTGAGAAAGAAGAGCAAAGTAAGAAGGATCACAATACCTGATACCAAACTGTATTACAAGGCCACTGTAATCAAAACAGCCTGGTACTGGCACAAAAACAGGCACATGGGCCAGTGGAATATAACAGAGAGCTCAGAAATAAACCCAATTCTCTAAGGTCAATTAATATTTGACAAAGGAGGCAGCAACATAAAATGGAGTAAAAGTAGCCTCTTCAACAAGTGGTGTTGGAAGAACTGGATAGCTATGTGGAAAAAAAATGAAACTCGAACACCAACTTACACCATACACAAAAATAAATTCAAAGTGGATAAAAGATTTAAATATAAGCTGTGGCAACATTAAAGTCCTAGAGGAGAATATAGGCAGGAAAATCTCAGATATTTCACACAGCAACATTTTTACTGATATGTCCCCTAAAGCAAGGGACATAAAGGAAAGAATAAACAAATGGGATCTCATCAAAATGAAAAGATTCTGCATGGCTAAAGAAAACAGTATTAAAATAAAAAGAGAAACAACTGTATGGCAAAACATATTTGCCAATGACACCTCAGACAAGGGTTTAATCTCCAAAATATATAAAAAGAACTTACACGATTCCACTCTAAGAAGACAAGCAACCCAATTAAAAAATGGGCAAAGGACTTGAACAGACACTTCTCCAAGGAGAATATACAGAGGATCCAGAGACACATGAAAAGATGCTCAATATTGCTAGCTATCAGAGAGATGCAAATTAAAACCACAATGAGATACCACTTCACACCAGTCAGAATGGCCATCATAAACAAAGCAACAAACAACAAGTGTTGGAGAGGTTGTGGAGAAAAGAGGACCCTAGTGCACATTTGGTGGGATTGCAGACTGGTACAACCATGGAAAGCAGTATGGAAATTTCTAAGAAAACTAAAAATGGATCTACCTTTTGACCTAGCAATTCCACTGCTAGGATTATATCCTAGGAACCCTGAAACACCAATCCAAAGGAACCTATGCACCCCAATGCTCATAGCAGCACAATTTACAATAGCCAAGTGTTGGAAGCAACCTAGGTGCCCATCAGTAAATGAAGGGTAAAAAACTATGGTACATTTACACAATAGAATTCTATGCAGCAGAAAGAAAGAGAGAAGGAGCTTCTACCCTTAGCAACAGCATGGATGGAACTGGAGTGCATTATGCTAAGCAAAATAAGCCAGGAGGTGAAAGACAAATGACATATGATCTCACCTTTAACAGGAACCTAATCAACAAAACAAACAAACATGCATGATATAACCGAATACACTGAAATTGAGAACAGGCTGACAGTCACCAGAGAGGAGAGCGGAGGGTATTTCAAGGGAAAAGGGGAAGGGTTTAGAGCAACAAGTATAAAAGACACATGGGCAAAAACTAGGGTGGTTGGACATGGGAGGGAGCTGGGTAGGGCTGGGGCAGTGGGCTGCGATGGGAGTAGAAGACAGAAAACTACAAGAACAACAATTAAAATACAATAAATTAAAATAAAAATAAGTGGTGTTGGGAGAACTGGACAAGTACATGCAAAAAAAAAAAAAGTGTTACTAGACCACCAACTTACATCATACACCCGAATAAACTCAAAATGGATAAAAGACTTAAATATAAGTCATGACACCAAAAAAATTCTATAGGAAAATATAGGCAGTAAAATTTCACATATCCCATGTAGCAATATATTTGACAATATATCTCCTAGGGCAAAGGAAATTAAAGTAAAATAAACAAATGGGACTATATCAAATTAAATAGCTTCTACAAAGCTAAAGAAATGATCATCGAAATGAAAAGGAAACCCACTATATGAGAAAACATATTTCCCAATGATACATCAGACAGGGGTTTAATCTCCAAAATATATAAAGAACTCATATGACTCAACACCAGGGAGACAAATAATCCAAGCAAAAAATGGGCAAAAAACCTGAATAGACATTTCCCCAAGGAGGACACAAAGATGGCCCATAGACATAGGAAAAGATGCTCAGCATCTCTACCCATCAGGGAGATGCAAATTAAAACCACAATGAGGTATCACTTCACACTGCTCAGAATGGCCATCATAAACAAATCAACAAACAACAAGTACTGGTGAGGCTATGGAGAAAAGGGAACCCTAGTGCCCTGTTGGTGGGAATGTAGACTGGTATAGCCACTGTGGAAAAGAGTATGGAATTTCCTCAAAAAATTAAAAATCAAACTGCTTTTTGACCAGTGATTCCACTGCTAGGAATGTACCCTGCAACAGCAATTCAAAAGAATTTACACATACCTATGTTTACAGCAGCACTCTTTACAATAGCCAAGTGCTGAAAACAGCCTAAGTACCCATCACTAAATGAGTGGATCAAAAACAAACAAACAAACAAACAGTGGCACATTTCCACAATGGAATACTACACAGCAGAAAGAAAGAAAAAGGAATTCTAATCCTTTGCAACAGCATAGAGGGAACTGGACAAATATATGCTAAATGAAATAAGCCAGGTGGTGAAAGACAAATGCCATATGATCTCACCTATATAGAGGAATCTGATGAACAAAATAAACTATCAAGCAAAATTGAACCAGAGGCATGGAAATGTGAAACAGACTGAAAGTAACAGAGCGGGGGAGGGAGATATGGTGGAAAGAAAGGGAAGGGACTAGTCAAAGAACATGTATGAAAGGCACATGAACATGAACAACACTGTGGGTATTGACTAAGGGAGTGGAGGTAGGCTGGGCTGAGGAGGGTAAAGGGTGAAAAATTGTGACAAGTGTAATGGAATAATAATAAAAAATTAATGTATTACCCTCTTCTTACTCAGCAAGAAAGCAAACAACCTGATTAAAAACTGGACAAAAGATTTGGAGAGATATTTCACCAAAAAATGAAAACAAATGGCAAATATGTACATGAAAAGGTATTACACATCATTAGTTACTAGGTAAATACACATTAAAATCACACTGAGATACCACTACACAAACACTAGAATGGTTAAGCTTTTAAAAGACGTTATACCATGTATTGGCAGGATGAGGAGCAACTGAATGTTGTATAAGTTGATGGGAGGGTAAAATGACAAAGCCACTTTGGAAAACAATTTGTAGCAACTTATAAAGTTAAACACATTCTTATTATGTAACCCGACAATCTCACTCCTAGGTATTTGCCTAGGGGAAATAAACACAAAAAGACATTTATGCAAATATTCATAGCAGCTTTATCTACATTAGCTGCAAAAGAAATACACAAGTGTCCATCAAATGGTGAATGGATAAATAATGGTGGATTATTTGTACAATAAAATATCATTAAACAAAAAAAAGAAATTTTTATACAGTCAACAACATGGAGGTATCCCAAAATATTGTTGACCCTGAGAAACACTTCACAAAGAGGCCTACACTGAACTACCTGTCTCTTCAGGAACTGCTTGTCTGCGTTGCATTTCTGCTATCTGAGTCAGCTTTTAGAAAGGAGTTCCTAAAATCCTATTTCAATCAATGGGGACTGAGATTTCCTGGCCCAATCAGAGCTATGCAATATATCCCACTCCGTATTAGCATCTTCCCTATCCAATCAGAGCAGCTCCATTTCAACCAATAAAAATAGTGCTTTTTAGATCACTTGAACTGCATGAGGACAGACCTATCAGGTGCAAGGGGTGGGGAATTCTCTCTCTGTAAGTCAGCATCCCTTTGGCTGATGAAGCAGGTGCTTTCCCTTTCCACCTAAAACTGAAGACTGCTTCCCCAGTTGAAGCTGAAGCACTGAAGATCTCTTGCCAGAGCAGAGCAGGCAGAGTGGATTGGGGCAGAGCCATGCTGGACCAAACCAGACCAGAATAGAGCTGTCTAGCTAGAGAGGGGTCTTTCCCCAGGGCTGCCTAACAGATGTGGAGTTACACAGCCAGGCTGTATCACAATTGAGTTATTTGCACTGGATAGTTTCCTTCTTCACCACATACCAAGTTGGGAGCTCCTGTTGGTGTTAACTTGGTGCCAGCAACCATCAATTGACAACATTAAGCTAAGTACAAGGAGCCAGACATAAAAGATTACATACTGCAAGATTATATTCATATAAAACCCTAGAAAAGGCAAAATTATAGTGCCAGAAAACAAGTCAGTGATTTCTAGGGGATAGGAGTGTGGGATTTACTCAAAGGAGCACAAGGGAACTTTTTGGAGAGATGGAAATGTTCTACATCATGCTTCTCATAGTGGATACATGACTGTACACATTCATTGAACTGTACACTTAAAATTGGTGAATCTTATATAAATTATGCCTTAATAAATTTGTTAAAAAGGACACTATTAAAAAATCAGTAGGCACATCACAGATTTGGAGAAAACATTCAGAAAATAGGTATTTGACAAAAGACTTGTTACCAGAATGTACAAAGAATAACTATGACTCAACAATAAAAAGACAAACAACTACATTAAAAATGGGCAAAAGATTTGAACAGAAACTTCACAAAAGAAGATGTGCAAATGCCAATAAGCACATGTAATGTTGCTTGACATCATTAGTTATTAGAGAAATGCAAGCTACAACCCCTACACAGCAATTAGAATGGCTAGATTTTAAAAGCCTGACAACAACCAATTGTTGACAAGACTGTGGAGCAACTGGAGCACACACACACACACATACACACACACTGCTGGTGGGAATGCTAAACGGTGCAAGCACTCTGGGAAAATATTTGACAGTTTACAGGAACAAGTATAAAGGACACATGGACAAAAACTAGGGGGGCTGTAAATGGGAGGGAGGTGGGGAGGGCTGGGGTAGTGGGCTGGGATGGGAGTAAAAGACAGAAAATTGTACAAGAACAAAAATTAAAATAAAATTTAAATAAGTTAAATGTACACACACTCTTTAACTCAGTAATTCTGCTCCTAGGTACTTATTTGAGATAAATGAAAATATGTCCACAAAAACAGATGTTTTTAGAAGCTTTATTCACAGTAGTCATATACTGGAAAGAGTCCAAGTCCTCATCAATGAGAATTGCCAGACAAATTCTGATATATTCATACACTGGAATACTAGTCAGAAATTGAAAACTCCTGATATATGTACCAAGATAGATACATCTCCAAAACAATAAGCCAAGAGAAAAAAGCAAGTACATATTCTGTAAATCTATGTATATGAACTTCTAGATTAGGCAAAACTAACCTACAGGTAGAGATTAGGTAAATGTAGGTGGTAGGGGGAAGAATTGTAGGGGGTGGGATTGGAAGTAGGGGGTAGGACTGACTGAGAAGGAAAAAGAAAGAATTTTCTTGTGAGGTAATAATATACCATGTTATGTTAAGTATGTGAGTTTCTTGAACATGAACATTTGCCAACATCATACAGCTAGTATTTGTACATTTTAATTTATGTAAAATTTCCTAAAAAATAGTGTCAAAATAATAGAAATTAATTGGGTAAAAATATAGTGAAACAAAATGGCACAGGCAATAATTGTTGAAGCAGGTGATGGGTACATAAGGATTCAAATTATACTATTTTTTTTACTTTGTGTATGTTTGATGTTTTCAGTAATAAAAATAAAATAAAAGGAAAGAAAATGATAATTATATTTCATGGAGCTTTTACGTGTTCATATGGACAATGTTGGGAAAGGGTTTTGTAGGCTGGGAAGTCCAATTTGAGGTGAGTTTTCTCCATCTGATCTGCCTCTCTCTCCCTCTCATTTACTCCTTGTTCTTGTTCTCTGCTGAATTCTTGTCCTTATTCAAACTTCCTGCAGTTCTCCTTTTGTTTCCTTTTCTCACTTGCCTTGCTACCTCCTTCACACTCTCTGTCCCATTGCCCTTTGTCCACAAATGGCTTCAGGTTAGCAGCAAGAGGGCTTTGGTGGCAGCAGTCTGGGTAAAGGCACTGTCTTGAAGCCCAGGCTACATAGCAAGCACCCACTTTGGGGAAACCATGGAAGGTACTGCTGCTTGTCTTTCTCCTTCTCTCTTGGTCCCCCCAGCTCTGTCACCTTCTGTCCCTCTCACCTTCCAGGAGACAGGCTGCTCCTGCTTCATTGCAGTCTGAGTGCCAGTACTCTAACAGGATGGAGAGGTTGCACTTGCCTTGACATGTCTCCTCACCTGCCTTCCCTGAAAGCTCAGATTGGAGGGAAATTTGAGCCAGGTACCCAGCCTTGCACCCAGGACCTCCTCCTTTTTGGAGCCTCCCTGCCCCACCTTGCTTTCCACCTGGGAAACTTCCTCATTGTTTCTGTTAGCATCTCAGCCCTTGAACCCTCTTGCCAAAAAACATCTAAACACCCGACATTGCTTTGGAAACTTTGGACTTTGGAACAGGATCCACAAAATTCCTACGGTCCTCTCTCTATTTTGTTCTGTTTTAACTATTCATTAACTCAACAGATATTTATCAAGCACTCACTATGTGCCTGACACTACATGAGACACTGTGGCTATAGAGATGAACTGGATTTGTGGCCTAGTGGAAGATGTGGTGTAACAGATGGTTAAGATGCAGTGTGACCAGGGCAGCCACTGGGGAACTAGGAAGAACTGGTGGCGGCAAGACGGGGAGGAAAAGGCCACTCCATATGGATTGGGGTAGAGGGGTCAAGAAGTGATTCTTGGAGGAAATGCCAATTAGGCTAAGACCCAAAGTGGGTTGGGTGGCAAAAGAACAGCATGTGAAACAGCCCCAAGGCAAGCATTTGCTGGCAGGGCCATCTGGGAAATACAGAAAGTTGGTTCTGGGTAGACTTTGGGTGTGAAGTGTCAGTCTGGCCAGGAGATGAGCCCTGGAGAGTTGCCATTCCCAGCTTCCCTGGGCCTCCTCCCCCAGGGTAGTGGTGCTTCTGCCTGGACCAGGAAGACTCCAGGGTGGGTGGGGACTGGCTTCTGGAGCAGCACAGGGCTTTGGTGTGATGGTGCTAGGCTGGTGTCTGAGTGCCCCCTCAGTTTGCTCCCTTTCCTCCCCTCACCAGTCCTCCTTTCCTAGAGCCCTCAGGTCCAGCAGTGATTCAGGCAGAGCTGGCCTCATTTTCTTCTATGTGACTTACTCCTGCCTCTGTGGGGTTGGGCAGCCTCCTCTTCCCCCTTTGCCTTTCAGGGAAGTCTCTGGGTCTGGGTCTGGGTCTGATTCTGGTTGGGGGTCTAGTTCTGGATGTGGCTCTGGGTCTGTTTCTGTTTTCAGGTTCTGGACTTAGCTGTGCCCATAGGTGAGACCTCAAATCTGAGGGAACAAGGCATTGCCAGGACCAGGAGAACAGACTCTGACCTCACAGCCTCCTCTAGGAATGGGCCTCACCCATCTCTGAGATGGGGTAGGGGTAGGGGGTCATAGGGTGATGAGACAGACTACTTCCCTGGGGTAGAACCTGGGAAAACACAGAAGGATTTTTAAAGACATCACAAAAGTAGTTGTAAAACTATAAAATCAGTTAGCATGCTTGGCTCAGAAGGAAAAAAAACTAGCAGTAGAGTTTAAGGAATTAGAAAGAGACTTCTTGAGTCAGATTACACGGAGTTCAAAACCCAGTTCTGTAACTTATTAACCTTATGACCTTGGTCAAGTTACTTAACCTCTCTGTGTCTCAATTTTCTCCTCTGTAATATGGGGAGAATGCAAGTACCTGGAGGACTGAGATAATCTATTATAAGGGCTTAGCCTCATGCCTGGTAAATGCTTAATAAATAATGATAGTAATGCCATTTATTGATATCATTCTGTCCAATCCCTTTGATGAGTAGGTGAGTGACTCTTGCCTGGCACCCACAGGGTTAGAAGCTTCACAGGGAGTTTCTTCCTCCCTCCATGGGGATAAGAGAGCTGCAGAATAGAGGTAGGGTGCCCTCTATCATCTTCATTTAATAGAGGAAATGTTTACTTTTGGGAGCTGGGATATCTGGCTTCATTGATTAATAGTTGAGTGACTGAGGGCAAGTTGCCCAATTTAGTCTCAACTTCTTCATCAGTAAGATGGGAATGATGCTATTTCACTGGTTATTAATGAGGTATGGATGGCATAGAAAGATGGCACAGTGCTGAGTCCCAGCTCTGCTATGTGACCATGCACAAATTGACCTACCTCTCTGGGCCTCTGTTTCCTGTTTTCTCATCTGTACCATGTAATAGGAAGAGTTGTAAAATTAGAGATAATATATGTAATGTGCCCGGCAGAGGGTATACTCTCAATACAAAATAGTGGCTGCTATTTTTATTCTGATGATGATAATGATGATGAAGATGGAGAAGAAGTTAAGGGCTTAGAGAGGGAATAGGTCAGGCTGCACATTCCTTGGAAGACAGTACTACCTACTGCATGTCTTCAGCACTGCCTGAACATGGGTAAGGTTAAAGTTCAATCTATGTAGAAGGGATAGAAAAGGAAGGTGCCTTCTGAGGTTTTAAGAGTGAGCCCAGAGCCCAGGCTTCTCTCCATGATGCACCCCACCCCAATATCACCTACTCCCTGTTGATCAAGCTTACTGACCCTTCATGATCTCTGCACCCCTAGCTGACACTCCACTGAAGCCCAGGGCAGGGCCAGTCCCACTATACCTATCCAGTCTGCTCTCAGTTTTTTACCTTCCCTTCTATTTTACACAATTCTGAGAAAAAAATTGTTCCTAGAATTCAAATAGAAGAGTGAAAACTGAGAGGTGGTCTAATTTATTTCCTACTACCTGACAAGTTTTTAAGTCACCCCCCCACCACCAACTCTTCTAAAAGAGTAAATTTTATTTCAGACAGGGCAGACACCTGCTATGTAACTTCAGTCCCCCTAGCCATGCTATTAACCTGCTCCCTCTTGTTTTGCCCTTTGGAGAGGTGAGGAGAAGCTGGCTAGTGTCTATTATTTGTATATATGTTATATAAATACAGTAAGATTGTCATTAAGCCACCCCTTCCCTAGGCCAAATAATCCCAGTGTTTTTAACCCTTTTCTTTCAGGTTTTGTTTTCCAAGTCTCTAATTATTTTCACTGCTGTTCTCTATATTTTAGGATGCAACCCCATTAATCAAAAAATTTCAGAGCTGGAAGGTACCTAGGAGATGCATGGAGGAGAGCCAGATGCAGAGAGTTAGAGGCCTGCCCCACACAGCCACCAGAAGGGAAGAAACTTCAGTCAATTCCACTTTATCATACCCTTCTACATTCTTCTTCTAGCAGTGGAAAGCCCTGCTCATTTTTTTGTTATAATGATACACTAAACAAACACTTCTTGTGAGCCTTGTACTGTATAGGGATTTTCACCCTTGTTATCTCCTTAATCCCTCCATAGTCCTGCCAGGGAGCTATGATTAGCTTCATTTTGCAGGCAAGGAAACTGGATCTGAGAGATTAAATAACTTGCCCAAATTCATACACTAAGAAAGTACCTGGGTTCTTCCACCCAGACTCTCTCTACCTGCTACTCTCACCCCAATCCTAGTTGTATCCTTAGAGAGCCAACTTCCACAGGTTCTTATGGAAGATTTTCTCTCTTTAAGAAACTCCATCAGAACTTGAGGGCATTTAGAGCTGAGTTGTGCCAAGAATTGGTCACAATTTCATAGAGAAAGAGAACCAAAAGATTACATATTTATATAAGTTGATTTATTTCAAGGAATTGGCTCAAGCAATTTGTGAAGGCTGGCAAGTTTGAAATCCAGAGGGCAGGCTGGCTGGTTGGGAATTCAGACAGGAGTTGATGGAATAGTTTTGAGGCAGACTTTCTTTTTCTCCAGTGAACCTCAGTTTTTACTCTTAAGGCCTTCTAGCTGATTCAATGAGGTCCAATCACATTTAAAGGAGAGGATAGAGGAAGATGGCGGCACTGTAGGAGGAGGAAGATTCCACTCCCCCCTACACATGGGAGAAAAACCTAGCTGATCTACAGAGGAACAGAGCAGACAGCCAACAGTACCACAGCATATATGAAAATAGGAGATCAAAATCTGTAACACACATTGAAAACCCAGATGGTAAGGAGAGTTCTTCAGGACAATAAGAGCTCAGAGATCAGCAGGGAGAACAAGGCAGCTGAAGCCCTGGGCCCGGCAATTGCTGGGTCTGCCACAGGGCTCTAGGGAGGGGGCCAGGTCAACCGCTTGCTCCCCAGCCAAACAAGGGTTGAGCAGCGATGGGAGAGACCTGGTAGCTTGAAGTCGCTGAAGAGAGAAGTTAAAGTCTGAGTGGCAAACACACTGGGGCTGTGAGCACCCATGCATACCCCTGGGAGGAGTGCATACTGGAGCCCCTTCTGCCAGAGGCACCCACAACCAAAGGAGGGGTCTTTGTGGAAGCCTACGCTGGGAACCCAGGGAGTGTGAGTGATCCATGGGAGAACCAGAGCCCATGCATGTGAACCCAGGGAGTGCGCACAACCTGTGGGAAACCCGGAGCTCATGCCCATGAACTTATGGTGAGCGCACATCAAGCTAGAAACCCGGAACCCACACTCATAAACTCGGGCAGTGCACGCACTATGTAGGAGAACTGGAACTCACACATGTAAACCTGGGGAGTGCGCCCAATCCATGGGAAACCTGGAGCTCACTCCTGTGAATCCAGGGTGAGCACGCAAAATGCAGAAAACCCGCGGAGCTCACACTCATAAACTCTGGCAGCCCGCACGCTCTGTAGAAAACCTGGAACCTGCACCCTTAAACCAAGGATGGTGCATGTGCCCCATAGGAGAGCCAGACCTCATACCCATAAACTCAGGGAAAGTGCATGCTGGGCAGCAGGCTCAGAGCCCATGCCAGGAGGCCCTGCATGGAGAGGCACTGGGCTAGCCCTGGGGAGAGTAGCCCAAAGCTGACTGAGTGCTGAACAGGAAGAAAAGCTCACCGCTCAGCCCTTGAAGCCAGCAAGACCAGAAAAACCGGCTTGGCAAGTTTGAAAACAGCAAGAGTTTTTTTTTTCTTAATATTATTATTATTATTATTATTATTATTTATTATTATTATTATTATTTTTATCTTTTTACCCCTCAACTCCTTTTGCTTCTCTTTACTACTTTCTTGTTTTATTACTTCTTCCTTTCTTTCCAATTTTATCTCTTCTTCCTTCCTCTTTTTTTCCCTTTTTTTCCTCTTTTCTCTTTTTTAAATACCCACAAATGAGGCAAAAAAACCCCTGGAACTGTGAAAAAACCAGAGATGGTCCCAAAGAGGGGGCATCCCAATGGCTGAGACAGTGGAAGCTGTGAACACCAGGATACCCAAAGGAGACAGCACCACTGAATCTCACAGGTATTCTACCACAGAAGTTCACACCATAAACCCAGGGGGCAAGAACAGATCAATTTAAGAAGCTGAGGATAACAAGAAGAGTCTCACAAACAATGGGAAGAAAAAGAAACAATCCCCAAATGAAAGGAAAGGAGGGAGCCTTAGAAGGAATGCTAAGTGAAAAGGAGGCAACTCAACTATCAGATATTGTGTTCAAAGCAGTGCTTGTCAGGAAGCTCTATGAGTTCTCAAAGAGCTACCAGAATCTACAAGGAAGCTACAATGAACTCACTGCAAACTATATCAACATGAAAAAGGAAATAGAAACTATCAACAAGGGCCAAGAAGAAATGAAGAATACAATTTCTGAACTGAAGAACACAGTGGAAGGAATAAAAAGAAGAATTGATGAAGCAGACGATTGCATCAGCCAGTTGGAGGACAAAGTAGGAAAAAACACCCAGAAAGAGCAAGAAAAGGAAAAGAGGCTCAGAAAGAATGAAGAGGGATTAAGAGAAATGCAAGACAATATGAAACATAATAATATCTGTATAATAGGGATACCAAAAGGAGAAGAAGAAGGGCAAGGGATAGAAAACTTGTTTGGAAAAATAATGATGGAAAACTTCCCTAACTGGATGAGAGAAAAAGACATACAAATTCAAGAAACACAGAGAGTCCCAATCAAGAGGAACCCAAAGAGGCCCACTTCAAAACACATCATAATTAAAATGACAAAATTCCAAGACAAAGAGAGAATCTTAAAGGCAGCAAGGGAGAAAAAGGAAGTAATGTACAAGGGAGCCCTGATTAGGTTAGCATCTGACTTCTCAGTGGAAACACTCCAAGCCAGAAGAGAATGGCAAGAAATATTGCCAGCAATGAGAACCAAAGGCCTGCAACCAAGACTACTTTACCCAGCAAGGCTTTCAATCAAGATAGAAGGCCAAATAAGGAGCTTCCCAGACAAAAGAAGTCTAAAAGAATACATATCCACCAAACTAGTTCTGCAAGAGATGCTAAAGGGACTGCTTTAAGGAAAGAAAGGAAAAGAAAGAGAGAGAGAGAGAGAGAGAGAGAGAGAGAGAGAGAGAGAGAGAGAGAGAGAGAGAAACACAGGTACAAAAATGACAATGA
>PVKU01016503.1:0-14409 GCA_004027475.1 Anoura caudifer | reverse complement strand
GATAAGGTAAATATATAGACAGATAAATAACCCTGTAGTATTGTGACATTGTTGTTAATCCACTTTTTATTCTGATATCAAATGTAAAGATATTAAAAGATATTGATATTAAATTTTAAAAGAATAAGAATAGCTATAAATCTATGATGTCACACAATATATAAAAAGCTATAACTTGACTTCCGGCCAAGATGGAGGCATAGGCAGACGCACTGCGCCTCTTCTCACAACCAAAATTAAGGACAACAAAGATTTAGAAACAAGAAAACAACCGGAACTCAGAAAATTGAACTGTTTGGAAGTCCAACAACGATTCATCCAGACCGGTAAGAGGGGCCGAGTCACGGCAGGAAAAAGCGGAGGTGCGGACAGGCACGCAGGCAGCGGCGGCTGGCAGCCCCCCGGGTGCACAGGCAGCGACTAGCAGACCCCGGGCACGGGGCGGCAACTGTGCAGAACCAGTGAGGCCGCACAGGGCGGCGGGCTGACCAGGTGGTCCCACATTCACGTGCAGATAATCCAGGCAAAGGGGAAGTGGTGAAAGGAACTGGAATCTGAGAGTGAGTAAAGCAAGCGCCATTATCTCCTCTCAGACCCCGCCCCCACATACATCGTCACTACCCAGCGACTGGGCTGTCCCACCCTGGGGAACACCTGAGGCTCCACCCCTCACTACGTAACAGCCGCAACTAGACAAAACAAACAAACAAACAAACAAACAAAACAGAAATGAAAATGGCTCAAACCAGAGAACAAATCAAAGCCCCAGAGCCAATTTATCTAAGCGATGAAGAGATTGCCAACCTATCAGATGCACAATTCAAAACTCTGGTGATCAGGATGCTTACAGAATTGGTTGATTTTGCTCACAAATTAGATGAAAAAATGGAGGCTACAATAAGTGAAATGAAGAAAGATGCATGGGGAACCAACAGAGATGGGAAGAAAACTGGGACTCAAATCAATGGAGACGACCAGAAGGAAGAAACAAACAACCAAACAAAAAATGAGGAAGAAACAAGAATTCAAAAAAATGAGGAGAGGCTTAGGAACCTCCAGGACATCTTTAAACGTCCCAACATCCGAATTATAGGGGTACCAGAAGGGGAAGAAGAAGAGCAACCAGTGGAAAACTTATTTGAATAAATAATAAAGGAGAACTTCCCCAATCTGGCAAAGGAAATAGTCTTCCAGGAAGTTCAGGAAGCTCAGAGAGTCCCAAAGAAGTTGGACCCAAGGAGGAACACACCAAGGCACATTATAATTACATTACCCAAGATTCAAATGAAGGAGAGAATTCTAGAAGCAGCAAGGGATAAGGGGACAGTCACCTACAAAGGAGTTCCAATCAGACTGTCAGTGGATTTCTCAAAAGAGACCTTACAGGCAAGAAGAGGCTGGAAAGAGGTATTGCAAGTCATGAAAATCAAAGGCCTACATCCAAGATTGCTCTATCCAGCAAAGCTGTCATTTAGAACGGAAGGGAAGATAAAGTGCTTCTCAGATAAAGTCAAGTTCAAGGAGTTCATCATCACCAAGCCCTTGTTATATGAAATGTTAAAGGGACTTATCTAAGAAAAAGAAGATAAAAAATATGAACAGTAAAAAGACAGCAAACTCACAGGTATTAACAACCAGACCTAAAACAAAAGCCAACTAAGCAAACCGCTACAACAGGAGCAGAAACACAGAAATGGAGATCACATGGAGGGTTAGCAATAGGGAAGTGGGAAGAGGAGAGAGGGGGACAAGGTACATAGAACAAGTAGCATAGATGATAGGTAGAAAATAGACAGGGGGAGGGCAAGAATAGTGTGGGAAATGTAGAAGCTAAAGAACTCATGACACGTGGGCATGAACTAAAGGGGGAATGTGGGTGGGAGGGGGTGTGGAGGGTAATGAAGGGGGGAAAATGGGACAACTGTAGTAGCATAATCAATAAAATATAATTTAAAAAAATAAATAAAATAAAAAGCTATAACTTGTGAAATCAGTAACATAAAGTAGGAAGGGCCAAGATATAAAGTAATAAAGTTTTTTATGCAATTGAAGTTGTTATAAATTTAAAATATATTGTATTTCTTTAAGGTATTCTATGTAATCCTCATGATAGCCACAAAGAAAATCCCTATAAAACATACACAAAAAGGAAATGAGAAAGAAATCATAGAACTATAAGAAATCAACAAAACAAAAAGAAATGTGGTAAAAGAACAAAATAGCTATAAGACATACAGAAAAAAATGGCAACAGTAGTACTTCTCTGTCAGTAATTACTTTAAATCTATCCATCAATAGATGAGTGGATAAAACAACTATTGGGACATTTACACAATGGAATACTACTTGGCTATAAAAAAGAAAAAATAGCCATTGAGACAATATAGATGGACCTGGAGGACATTATGCTAAGTGAAGTAAGCCAGCCAGAGAAAGACAAATGCCATATGATTTCACTCATATGTAGAATCAATCTAGTGAACAAACTGAACTAACAGGGAAAATGGGCACAGACTTATAGATAGAGATCAGGATGGCAGCTAGTGGGGGAGGTTATAGGGTGGAAGGATAGAGCAAAAAAGGCAAAAGGACTCATGGACATGGACAACAGTGTGGTGATTTCTGGGAGGAGGGGGTATAAAGGTACTAAATGGTAATGGAAAAAATAAAATAAAGATAAAAAAGTAAGAAATAAAATAAAAGTAAAATCTTTAAAAAAAACAGATGAATTTAAAAGCTTTATGCTGAGTGAAAGAAACCAATCTTAAAAGGCTATATCTTCTAGGATTGCATTTCTATGCCATTCTAGAAAAAGCAACAGTAATCAGATCAGTTGTTGCCAGGGACTGGGGGAGGGATGCACAGGGAAAGTTTTGAGAGTGACTGCAATGTCTTGTATCATAATTGTGGTGGTGGTTGCACAATTACATATGCAAATATATTATATATAATACAAATATTATATTACATATACAAAAATGTTGTATAATACAATGTATGTAACATATATGTAAAATACAAATATATATTATATATTTGTCACATATTTGTAAATTTTATTGTATGTAGTCATATGTTCTACCTAAACTAAACTGACTTAAGAAATAAATCTAAGTAAATTAAACTCACCAATCAAAAGGCATAGATTGACTAAAAAGATAAAAACCAAAAACCAAAGAACAAAATCCAACTACATGCTGTCTGAAGGAGACTCACTTCAGATTTAATCACACCTACATAGGCTAAAAGTAGCCTAAAAGTAGCCTATGTAGGAAAAGCATAGGAAAAAAGATAAAGATATGTTATGCAAATGGTTTACAAAAGAGAGAAGGAGGGGCCATACTTACATCAGATGAAATAGACGTTAAGTCAAAAGTGTCACAAGAGAAAGAATGTATGTAATGACAAAGGGTCAAATACCAGCAAAACACAACATTAATAAATGTATGTACCTAATATGACCTCTCAAATATATGAAGCAAACATTGACTGAATTAAAAGGAAAAATAGACAACAACATAATAATAGTAGAAGACATCAATACACCAATTTCAATAATGGATGGAATGAGATAGATCTATGAGGAAATAGAGGACTTGAACAACATGATAGATTAATTGTGCCTTACAATATAAACAGAACTGTCCACACAGTAACCACTGAACATATTCTTCTCAAGTGACATGGGACATTATCCAGAATAAACCATGCTAAGCAACAAAAATAGTCTTAATAAATTCAAGAAGACTGAAATTATGCAAAGCATTTTTCTAACCACACTAAATTCAATCTAGAACTCAATACCAGAAGAAAAACTGGAAAAAATATATAACAAAATTTAATATTTTAACTATTTTAAGTGTACAATAGTATTAACTTTAATCACATTGTTGTGAAACAGCTCTCCAGAATTTTTTTGTCTTACAAAACTGAAACTCTATACCCACTAAACAATGACTTCTCATTTTCTCTTCCTCCACTCCTGGCAACCACCATTCTACTTTCTATTTCTATGACCTTAACTATTTTATTTTATTTTTTTCTTTTTATTTAATTTATTAGGATGACACTGGTTAACAAAATTATACAGGTTTCAGGTGCACAATTCCACAACACATCATCTGTACACTGTAGTGTGTGTTCATCACTCCATGTCAAGTCTCCTTCCATCACCATTTATCCTTCATACTGTCTTCCACCTCCCTTCACCCTCTTTCCCCTCGGCAAGCACAATGCTGCTGTCCGTGTCCATGTGTTCTCTCTCTCTCTCTCTCTCCTCTCTCTCTCCCTCTCTCCCCCTCTCTCTCCATATTTTGCTCAATCTTTCCACTTGACTGTTTTAAATACTTTGTGTAAGTGGAATCATAATATTTGTCGTTTTGTGACTGGCTTACTTCACTTAACACAATGTACCCAATGCTCATCCATGTAATAGCACATGACAGGATTTCTTTTTCTTAAGGCTGAATAAAATTATGTTGTATATATACTACATTTTATCTATTCATTTGTCTATCAATGGATATTTGCATTGCTACACCTCTTGACTACTATGCATAATGCTACAATGAACATGTGTGTGCTGTTATCTCATAGGTATTCTGTTTACAGTTCATTTGGATATATATTTAGAAACTGGATTTCTGCATCATAGAGTAATTCTATTTTTAAGCTCTTGGAAAACCTTCATATTATTTTCCAAAGTAGTCATATCATTTTACATTCCATTCAGAGAGCACAAATCTCCTAATTTCCCAAAACTTGTTATTTTGTACATTTTTGATAGTAGTCATACCAATGGGTATGAAGTGATATTTCATGTGGTTTTATTTTGCATTTCTTTAATAATTTGGTATATTGACATATTTTTATATGCTTGTTAGAAAGTGTACATCTTCTTTGGCAAAATGTTCTTTGAAGTCCTTTCCCATTTTTAAAATGGGTTATTCATTTTTAGTTGTTAAGTTAGAGAAGTTATTTGGATATTCTGGATATTAACCCTTATTATATGTACTATTTGCATTAATTCCCTTACTCTGTGGTTGCCTTTTCATTTTCACACTGTGAATTGTTTTCCTTATGCACAAACATTTTTATGCTTTATGTAGTCTTCTTTTTCTATTTTTGCTTTTCCTAGCTTTGCTTTTAGTGTTATATCCAGGAAATAACTGCCAGATCCAATTTTATGAAGATTTTTTCCCTAGATTTTCTTCTAGGAATTTCATAGTTTTAGGTCTTATATTTAGTTCTTAAATATACTTTGAGTTAATTTTTTGTGTGGTGTATGGCAAGGGTAAGGGTCCAACTTCATTCTTTTAAATGTGGATATCCAGCTTTTCCAGCATAGTTTTGCAAGATGAAATCTTTTGTAAAACAACATGAATATGGTTCATACTATTGAACTCATAGTTAGAAATGGTTAAGATGGTCATTTTTGTTGCATGTTTTACTTCAGTTTAAAATAAATTAATATGATTTTCTAAAAATTACAATGTCTGATGTTAACCTTGGCCTCTAAAAAGTCATATCATAATTTGTACAATGTGATGCTCTAGGCCAGTGATTCCAAAAGTGTTTCTGGAGGTCCTATAGGAGTCTTTTTCAGGGGGTCTGTAAGGCCAACATATTTTCAGGTATACTAAGTGTCTAAAACACTAATGTGTTTTTTACTCTTATTCTGTTTCACATGCACAGTGTTGGCTACATGATGAATCCATAATTATCTGGAAAGGCTGCTAACAATATTCTTTTTATCAAGTACATATTTATGCAAAACCAGAATTTCTTCATATTTGAGATCTGTTCAGAAAGTATCCAGCCACCTTATATGAATAATAGAGACATTTATTGAAGATGATACAAGAAACATTATACATAGGATAAGGACACCTCAATCCCCTTCACAGTAGGCACCTGGGGCCTCACACAGTTCTCCCAACTGCAGCATGATGCTCCTTCTGCTCTGGGAGCAGAAGCCATGGAATGAAATTTACCATGACATGATCCTGCATCAAAATCTCAGACACAATAATTTTTGGAATCCTCATATCAGCTTCTAGATCTCACACTATCTGTCACCAATATTTGTTGATTGCAGCCCGAACACATTCAACATTCTCAGGTGTTCTGCTTGTTGCAGGCCTTCCAGAACATGGATCACTTTCAACAGATTCTCAACCATCTTTGAAGCATTTGTGCCACAATTTTATTTGTGCTGCACTCATTGCATTTTCCCTGAAAGTCTTCTAAGTCATCTGAATAATTTCCATGGAGGAATGTTCAAGGTTATTGCAAAATTTGATGCAGATTCACTGCTCTACTCAGTCATTTTGAATGCCAAGACCACACAGTGCACGTGCTCATTCAACCATGTCTACTACCCCCACTGACAAGTACTGTGAACTGATCATTATTCGCACATGCGCGTTTCAGTACAGTCTCCTTGGCTGCCAGATTACATTGATGTCATGCAAACTATCCTCATTATGTTAACAATGGCTGGACATTTTCCAGATAGACCTCATATTTCCACTAAGAAACATATTGTACTATAAGGAATACAAAGCAGATATGAGAATCTGACATTTTCTTTTTTAATTTTTTATTTATTTTTTTACATTTTCTATTAAGCCAGACATTAAAGACCTTTATAATAATATAAAACAATGCTGCTTTTACCTTTATAGAATTTGTGGTGGGGGAACCTATTCTTTATAGAAATTGGAAAGAAATCTATTTTTATTTTTAAAAATAAATAAATAGCATTTTCCATTAAAATATATTATTTATGTCACCATAGATAGTGTCATTATTATCATTTAAAATTAATTAATGAGCCCTGGCTGGTGTAGCTCAGTGGATTGAGCACTGACCTGTGAACAAGTGTCTCTTGTTCAATCCCCAGTCAGGGTACGTGCTTGGGTTGCAGGCCAGGCCCCAGATGCAGGGTGCAGGAGAAGCAACCACACATTGATGTTTCTCTCTCTTTCTTTTTCTCTCTCTTCCCCTCTGTCTAAAAATAAATAAATAAAATCTTTAAAAAATTAATTAATGATACAAAACAACATGACTCTACTTAACAATAACAATAAACTCAAAAATGGTTATGATTGCAAATTTTGTTAAATATATTTAGTGTGGGAAATTTAGAAGCTAAAGAACTTATGACACATGTACATGAACTAAAGGGGGGAATGTGGGTGGGAGGGGGTGTGCTTGGTGGAGGCGAATGAACGGGGGAAATGGGACAACTGTAATAGCATAATCAATAAAATAGAATTAAAAAAGAAAAAAGATAAAAAAAGTTACTCAGTTTTAATTTTGAATATTATAGATAATAATAGATATAATCCACATAAACAGAAAGCTAACATCCTTACTAATTTTTGAGTGGGAAAGTTTTCTAAGACATCAAAATTTGAGAAATGCTTCCCTACACATCTAGCTATTTTAGTGTATTTTAAAATTAGAATTAAAATCTATTGCAAAAATGAAAGGAGGCACCATTTCTTCAGAAATATTTAACAAGAATTATCTCAAAACAAATAAAAATTACCCTTGTTATTTTTTATCAGTGCAGTTTTGTAAACAAAGACTGCACCATCTGTGACTGAAGCAACACAAATAGCCAGCATGCTTAACAATTGAAATGTGTTTCCCTCACCCCATTGCATCATTCGAGTTTTTCTCATTTGTTCATGAAGTGTACTGGTCATGAGTTTTCATGGAAGAGATAGAAGAGATATGAAGTTCACCTCCAAACCAGACAAAATACGTTGTTTCCCTAAAAAAATACAACAAATATCAGTCTTTAAAAATAAATAGTAGTATATGTGGCATGTAATAGGTCTGAATTTCTCACCTGTTTTGCCTTTATATTGTGATCTCACAAGTGGCAATTTTCTCCTATATAGCTTCAAAAAACAACACTATTGCTATTATAATAAGAGGGATTGAGAAAGAGAAAATGGCTTATTTTTCACTCCTTTGATAAATAAATCTAATTGTTAACAATTGTTTGTTATATAGCATATGTGAAGATTAATAAACAGAGAGCTCATTTAAATTGGAGATGAGAGGGTCTATAGAGGAAGCTTTCATGCCGTACTATTCTTCATCAATTACCCCAAACAGGAAGGAAGAGATGTGCTTTTTCTATTGAACAGAAAGATATTATTCTACTACTCTAGCAGGAAGAAAGAGGATCTTCTCCCCTCTGAAGTCCTTCTTTCTTCCATAAAATTTTATATGTATATAATCTTTATATATATACAAAATGATACATATATAAAATCTTTGTTCTGTCAATATGTGCTTGGCTGGCTGTTAGACTACATGTCCCAAATTGTAATTCTTTGTTATTGCAGAATTAAACACATTTTGTTAAAGAAATATCTGGCCATCCATTTGTTTAAGGTCAACACCTACTAGTTGCATTAGGAGTTTAGTACATAAAAATGTATGCCTCTGGAGGGCTGGGGGTGGGCTGGGATGGGGGTAAAAGGCAGTAAACTATACTGAACAACAATTAAAATAAATAAATATATATGTACATATATATGTATACACACACACACACACACACACCCCTCTTCCTAAGGCAACACAACAAAAAACAGCAATATAGAATTTGACCAAACTCTTTATTTTTATTTTTGAAAATAAACACAACATTGGATGCTGTGGGTGTTCAAATGAGCTGTGTGTAGACAGTACTCAAAACCTATTTCCTGAAGCCTATGAATTTTTTACTGCTCTCTCTCTGCCACTCATTTCTCTTTCCCAGGTTCCTTTGCTCTCCCATAACAACGTTTATGTTGTCTTCCAGCAGTGTGAATCTCATAGGCGGTGCTTCTCTTCAAACAGGAATGATAAATGTTTTCTATAAAAGGCCACACAGTGAATATAGTCAGCTTTGGAGGCCAGACAATCTCTCCAACAACAACTCAACTCTGTCATTGCATTGGAAAAACAGCCATGGGCAATGCATAAATGAATGAGTATAGCTGTGCTTCAATAAAATTTTGTTTACAAAAAGAGATGGGGATGGGACACAGATTTGGCCCAGGGGTGACAGTTTGAGAATCCTTGTCTTGGAACCGTGCTTCCCATTTCCTCCCTGTCAGTAATTCGGTGTGTGAGGTTATTCTGCCATTGCCCGCTCCCATGCCAGAGTTGTCTCTTTTAGGATGATAAGAACAATAAATAACTGTTTTATGAATAAACCACGAGAAATTTGTTAAATATATTTGAAATGTTGTTGCTTTTTGTTACGAGTCACAAAACTCTCCTCTACCCGTTTCTGACCTGGGTTCAGAAACATGAATCTTTCCAGTTCACGTATTAAGGTTGTTTTGGTATTGGTTGGTCTGACCACACACTGACAGTCACAACCCAATTAATACACATTACTTTGTAAACCACTCGAGGTTGAAAACAATTTTTCTCCCATCTTCCATTTTTGCTAAAGGTCATATATAGAAAATAGAATTTCACAAATTCCCAGCCCACCTAAAAGCATGCTCTGTAGTAAGCAAATCCCCCACAGTCACAAACACTGTTCTCGTGCTGCCAGTTAGAAATTTACTGCATTTTGCAGTCCAATGGCTCAGTAAAAGCAATTTTTATTTTTACCTCCTGTATCAACCTGTGTGAAAATCTTTCCATGTCAGACAGGCAGTAGGAGACAAACATTAAAGTACATTTTTATGTTACTGTTAGAAAAATACCTTCAAAACACTTTCTTTCTCAAAATGTAGGAAATAACCCGAAGAGCAGGTTACTACACTGAAATCAATGTCAACACATTAAAACATTCCTAATATCATATTAATAGAAATGATTAAGGAAACTCAAGTTTTTTTTAATTATTTTTATTTACGTTCCTATTTCTACACCTTATATCGTCCTTTAATCCTCTTTACTTCCTCTTCTCATCTCAAACTGCATTTCTTGTTATTATCAATGGTTCTGTTTATAAGTTCACACAAAACCATGCATATTTACAAACCACAGGAGGAAATTCAAAGCCTACTGATGATGAAGAATAGTTTGATTGTTTAAACTGCTGTAGGAGTCAATATTCTTTTTCTGTCTATGTTTTTATTTTATCTGTTGTCCTCTGGTCCAATTTATTCAAACTTTGATGGTCAAAAACTTCCAAGATTCTCTACTTTTCCATTTTATCATGGAAGAGATTCCTCTCACATCATTTAAGGGCATTGGTAATTTAGTTCCAGCATAATTAGCTAATCCGGGAGCATTTCCTCTACGCAAGGCACCCTAGGCATGTTATCCTCCAGGTCTCTAAAGTAATTGCTACTATGTTTATGCTCAAATCGAACTATTTATCAATAGTTATATGCCAATTCAATGTCCATTTACTCATCAAAACTCAGTTCAAATCTCAATTCCTGAAGATATTCTCTAACTACTTCTCAATTTCTCTCCCTTCTCATCTCAGCTCTCTCACTGAATGCTCTCTCTTCATTCATGCCACTCTCACTGTTCTACCCTCTTTTTTTTAATTACAGCTGACTTTTTTATTTTAAAGATTTTATTTTTACTTTATCTTTAGAGGGGAAGGGAAGGAGAGAGGGTGAGAAATATCAATGTGTGGTTTCCTCCCATGCATCCCCTGCTGGGAACTGGCCTGCAACCCAGGCATGTGCCCTGACTGGGAATCGAATCGCGATCCTTTTGTTTGCAGGCCCGCGCTCAATCCACTGAGCGACACCAGCCAGGGCTATTCCACCCTCTTGAACGTACTCCTGCCATAGGGCCTTTACACCCGATTTCTCCTCTGCCTGAATATCTTTTTCCAAGATATGTGCATGGCCAGTTCAGCTCCTTTACTTAGATTTTTATTCAGTGAAACATTCTCTAAATAACTTATCAAAATTCCTCCCACCAGCCCTGACTGGTGTGGCTCATTTGAATGGGCATCATCCCACAAAGTGGAAGGTTACTGCTTGATTCCTAGTTAGGGCACACGCCTGGGTTTCGGGTTCAGTCCCTGATCAGGGCATGGAGGAGAGTAACTGATTGAGAATCAATGTTTTTCTCTCCCTCTCTCTAAAAATAAATAAATAAAATCTTTTTAAACTTCCTCATATCATGCTGCTGACATTTCATATACTCCTTTCTTCCTCATTGTCTCTATTTAGCATTCTTTATTCTTTAATGTACTTACTGCTCACCATGAACCATGTGGGAGCAGGTATTTCCATCAGTTTTGTTCAATACCGTATGCTCACCACTTAGAAGGGCACCTGAAACAAGGCGCCTCATAAAATTTTGCTGAACAAATAATGAGAGTGTGGTTTAACACTTCATGTTTCACCTTGTTTTCCTGGCTCTTATTGTTCCGCCCATAATACTAATCTGATCCAATCAGATGGTCAGAGCTGAGTTTATAACACAGGTTTTATCTTTGTGTTCCCAAAGTATCTAGAAGAGTGCTAAGAATATGGAAAGATGTATATACAGAGTCTAGCAGAAGTAACTCCTACTTGAGTGTGATGGTAGAGTAAGAATATGGGTGTAATAATTTATAGTTTGAATTTGAACATTTCACCCAAAGTGTCATACGGTGTGCTTGAGTGTGATATTATTATGGTACAGAATTACATGCTTATGATTTTGTAATGAACAATGTTGTAATAAAGAGGGGCATTATTTGTGCCAGATCTTGTAAATAAAAAATATATAAATGCAGATATATAGATGTAGATATTTAAGGTCTTATAAGTGGAAACAAACTGAAATGAAAGAGAATGTGAATTTACCAAAAATAGAGTAAGCTCACTATTTGGTTATGAGAGATTCTGAAAAATATATTTTTGGTTAGAATGAAGAATTCAAAACCACATTTTATTTACTACCATCTCTCCTCAGTAACGCTCTATTCCTATTTAAAAACCAAATGGGGACAACTCAGAATATCTGAAAATGCAAGGAAGGCAAAGGTAAGCAGGCCAACCAAAAACTGAGGGATGGCTGAGGGGAGATTTCCATACCCTTTAACAAAATCTGTGTTAACAGTCTATTCAAAATGAAAATAACTTCATGCAATATTAAATTAAAATAGCCCTTTATCAATCTCAGAGCCTATGAGTGTTACATTTTAACTGTACATAAACATACATTTTGTTTGTGTTCAATATTTTGCTCCACTTAGGAGCATTATTACCTAACAAAAGCCCTTAAATTGTCCACAGTGAACTTGATCTACCAGTTAGAAGAATCTATGGTTTAAAGCATGTATAACAGTTGGTACAATAATAAATCAACCTCAATTAGTGCAGTAGTGACTACCAAGCAGCCTCCAGAATTCAGAAATCTGTGGGTAAAAACTTAGAAAGCTCACCTGCTGAGAATTTTGAATTGCGTACAATTTAGCCATTATGCTCATTTTATCCTCAAGAGGCTGCATTGTGTATGAGGATCAACCCTTAGCACCTGAGCTAAATTGGCGATCCAAGGAAACCACATCTTTGCCCAAAACACATCCCCAGATCAGTTTGCGATGGGGACTCTGCTGCTGTGATCGCATTTCTTAAAAGGAAATCTCTAAATCTGTAAACAGAATACAAAATAATACAATGTTTATTTTGACAATTAGAATTATTACAAAAAGAAGTAAGAGTCAGAGCTGAGACAAAGGAGGCCTGAGTAGAGAAGGCAGTGTGCACGCACACATATTCCCGATGCCTCCTCCCAACACACACACACCTGCCTTTTTTCAAAAGTCACTTTGAATTGCTCCAAATCAGATGTCTCATTTTCACCTTATTATCTAACTACAACTTCCAGTCCTTTCACCTCAATCCCTCCATTTTTACTTAATATGTAACATGGTTCTTATGTCACCTCTTCTTGTGCTCAGCCTATCCTTCCAAAATCATGCTCATGAACACTTTCAACATCCTTGTTCTCCTGCCTTTCCACAGCAACCACCTGGCAAAATTGCAATTATGATTCAATCCCACAGTCCCTTTCTTCACACCCTGATAAATAAAACCAAGCAACTATACAGATTCATGACACCAAAAAATAATATTTTCAGACTGAACTGGACCCTCACATTTACTTAATAATACATTTATTTGTTCTTAGTTCCATCTTCCATTGTCCTCACAGATGAGTAGAAAACTGGTATAATTAGGAGTGGATACTTCCAATTTCCTGCACTTTTACTTATTGACATATCCTTATGCATATTTTCCTCCTTTCCTGAAAGTCGTCTCAGATGAAGAAGAATCCTTCCTTTTATTCAGGGCTAGTTCGCCCGTTTTCACTAGGTCATAGACAACCAATCTTCTCCAAGGCAATGCCCATTAGGTCTTTCTTCCCCTCTTCCAGCTCTTCCTACCATCTCCTTCCCCTCAGCCTATAAATTTGTTCTTATAAGACTCTTTGCTACTCACCTAAGCACCATCTCACGCAGCTAAATTTCATAAATTCCACCCCACCTCCCATCTTCACGTTTCTATCTTCTGTTCATTTTTCAATCCACTAAGATTACTTTCTTCTTCCACCATGTTCTACTCCCTGGGAACTGATGTGGAAGTGAACTGCTCTCTATGTACCAAAGACATTTTAAAGACCTCAATTCATTTAGAGACTATTTCTTTCTCATCTCCTTTCACTTTCATGTTGCCAGTGTGTCTTTTAGATTTCCAGGTCTCCAACTTTGACGAAATCCTTCTGTGCTGGCCTCACCATCCCATCCCAAACCCCTCTCAAAACATGTCTCTCCTCAGGTTACTCCTCCACTGCTTTTGCCAATTGCCATTTTTTTTTCTATCTTAATTCTATACTACCTATTTTATATGCCCTTCCCAGTGAAAATATTCTTTCTCTTTTGGTCTCTCCCTGTATTTTACCTCTTCTTTAGTATTTATTACAAAATTATATTAAAGGTCTTTGTGTCTCTCTTCATGAAATAAATTCTAAATACTTTGATGGCAGATACCTGGTTGTATCCATCTCTTTTTACCCTAGAACACTCTGGACATAAGCAATGCTCAATAAATTAAACTAAATACAAGTTTTATTTACTCCTTGTAGCTGAGCCTGCATTTTTCAAAAGCCAGACCTCATTTAACACTACCAGAAAAAAAATAAATTACATTATATAACATTGATATTCTTGGATACCTTCATGGAAATTCCCTTGCTGTTGCCAGGAAGTGAATTTACTTCTCACCGAAATATGTCCTCCTCTACACTCAACACTTGCTTAAAATGTTGGTTTTCTTTCCATTACATGTACCTAACATGGCATAGTCTGAGAAGAAGCTAAATTCTCTTTGACAATTTAAATATATCATGATGGATATAAAGCTAGATTTAAAGAAAATAGATGTCTGTTTTAGATCAGAGGGCAAGATACTTCACTTATGATAG
>PVKU01016502.1:0-14422 GCA_004027475.1 Anoura caudifer | reverse complement strand
GGAAGGAAGGAAGGAAGGAAGGAAGGAAGGAAGGAAGGAAGGAAGGAAGGAAGGAAGGAAGGAAGAAAGAAAGGAAGGAAAGAAGGAAGGAAGGAAAGAAAAACCTCCTACCCTTTTTGACAGCATGGATGGAACTGGAGAGCATTATGCTAAGTGAAATAAGCCAGGCAGTGAAAGACAAATACCATATGATCTCACCTTTAACAGGAACCTAATCAACAAAACAAACAAACAAGCATAATATAACCAAAGACACTGAAATTGAGAATAGGCTGACAGTCACCAGAGAGGAGAGGGGAGGGAATTTCAGGGGGAAAGGGGAAGGGTTTAGAGCAACAAATATAAAGGACACATGTACAAAAACTAGGGGGGGTGGAAATGGGAGGGAGGTGGGGAGGGCTGGGGCGGTGGGCTGGGTTGGGAGTAAAAGACAGAAAACTGTACAAGCACAACAATTAAAATTTTAAAAAGAAATAAAATTAAATTTTGAAAGAGTATCCTCTTTAAAATATGTATCTATTTGGTGGCATCTTTAAAATACATATCTATTTGACATCAGCATTACACAAAGAAATATCATTCCAGGTAACTTTGAAATACAGGAATTTGACTGTAAAACAATCCTAATATGATGCACCTTAAATAGAAAAGAGAATTGCCTAAACAAGTGAACAAATGTTTTTAGGAATATCATTAGTGGTGTTGCTATTCTGAGATTGTTAACACAGTTTTCATGGGAAAATTTATTTATTTATTTTAAAAAATTTTATTTATCTGTTTTTAGAGAGAAGGGAGGGAGAAGGAAGGAAGAGAAACATCAGTATGTAGTTGCCTCTCATGTGCCCTATACTGAGGACCTGGCCTGCAACCTAGGCACGTGCCCTGACTGGGAATCAAACCAGCAACCTTTTGGTTCCCAGGCTGGTGCTCAATCCATTGAGCCACACCAGCCAAGGCACTAAAAGCTTATTTATCATGGGATAATTTAAATGAGTTTGTAGTGTTATAGCTTACCATCCTGTGTTTTCTTAGCATGGGGAAAAGAGATACAAATGTAAAACTGAAAAGGTTCAATAAAGAAAAACCTTGTAGTTATAAACTTCAGTGAGAATAATCAATATAAACCCTCAGTGCATTTTATCTTCCAAAAAAACTTTCTGTAGTTATGTCAACTAAGTCACCCTACAAAAGTGAGCCAAACACTAGCAACTAGTCCTCCACAGGACTCATACGCTGTGATTTCTCAATATCATTCCCATTGTGTGGAACCAGGGCTCCTTAGGGAAATGTTTGATTCCAGGTCAAGATGGACCTAGAACATCTTGTCATACAAGATTGCAAAGCATTTCAAAGATTAGTGAATTTGTGCAAAGGGACTCGGAGGCCAACCTGCATGGGCTCCTGGGTGTAGGTAGGAGAATCTGAGCATCAGTGACAGTGATATCTACAATTGACTGAAACACAAGTGCATGCATTTATAACGCTATCTTTAAAGGACAAAAATTAGTTTGCCACATTTGGAGGTTGCTCATAAAGTCACACTTTGTTTTGAACAGTGTTCAATAACACAGAAGATTCAAGCATTTATCCTGACTTTCCAAAATTGACACAAAATTGACCCTGAAAACCCTAAGGATACATGGAAAAGTCCTCTTTATGGAAATATTCAGCTAACAAGTGATGAAGAAATGACAGAATAGAATGTCACCACTGATTAGTAGGTATCATCAGCTGCTAACATCATAAAAAGGAAAATAACCAGATATGTGCTTCCTGATAGAACAGCATACTACCACCTATAAAGTGGCCCTGTAAAAAGAAAAAAAAAATTAAACCAGAATTCAATCAGGCATCCAGACTAATCTATCACTTTACAGAAAATATAAACATTGTTCAAGTACATCAAAGACATACAACCCACAAAAATCAGTTCCTGTGAAACTCTGCGAGTTTAACAACCTGGTTTCTTCAGCAAACACACAGAGAAGGAGAGCTGGAGGGGGAGCCTGCAAGAGACAAGGCAGTTAGGAGACATGCCTACCAGTAACAATATGGAAACCTCACTTGGATCCTGATTCAAAAAAACTACTTAAAAACTTACTACACTTTTGAGAAAATTAATTGGATATTATTAACATTGACCAACTACTCTTAACTGTGTTTGTGAAGAAGGTATTATAATGATTGTTAAGAGTTTTTGTCTTTAGAGATACTTAGATGGATAAATGAAATGGTATGGTGAACCTGAGGTTGGCGTTCCAATGTAAGGGGAACAGGGAGAGTGAGTAGAATTGTAAATTCAGGTAAAGTAGCTGTAAGTTATTCATTTATAGGTTTGTTGTTGGATATATGGGAATTAATTATAGTATTCTGTCTACTATATATGTTTGAAAATGTTAATAAAATATGTAAAAAATAATTAGAACCTCACCAAAATGCTCTTCTTTAGTCTATGATTTATGGCTTATATTTATGAAATAAAAAATTATTATTTTCTGGTTACATCAGTAACTAAACTCCTCAGGTAAGGCCTATTTCTCACACATCAGCTTGTATAACATAAACACCCAGAATCTCTTTTCTCAGTTGTCAAGAGAAAAATTAAAGGCTACACACAAATAAGAAGCAACTCTGGTTGGGACTGTCTAAGATAGTGTGAGATAAGGAACTCATGCAACTGATTAACAAAAAGTAAACAACATGAATAAAAAATGTCAGATAACATGAAGAGACATTTCCCCAAAGAAGACATACAGATGGACTTCAGACATATAAGAAGATGCTCAACAACACTAATCAAGGAATAAAAATCAAAACCACAATGAAATATCACCTCTCACAAGTCATATTAGGTATCACCAAAATGTCAACTAATAAGTGCTAGCAAGGATGTACAGAAAAGGCAACCCTTATGCACTCTTAGTGGGACTGCAAATTCATGCAGCTGCTATGGAAAACAATATGGAGATTCCTCCAAAAATTAAAAATATATCTACCATACGACTCAGCAATTCTATTCTGTGTACTTATGTGAAGAAAGCAAAAACACATTTTCTGATAGATAAATGCAGCATTATTCTGCAATAGCCAAGATAAGGAAGCAACCTAGTATTTTGTCAATGGAAAACAATGGATAAAGATTTTATGTTATACACATACATACTGGAATATTATTCAGCAATAAGACAGAATGTAAATCTGCCACTTGTGACAACAAAGATAGATCCAGAGGGTATTATGCTAAATGATATAAGTCATACAGAGAAAGATGAATGTCATGTGGATTCTTACATGAGAAATGTTTAAAAAAACAAACAAGCAAAATAAAAACACGCAAATTCATAGAAACAAAGAACTGATGGTTGCCAGAGGAAAGGAGAAGTGGCAGTGTTGTCAGTAGAAAAACAGGTGTTAGCAACGGGTCAGGCCAGACTTCAGTTCAACAACCTCAGTACTTGAGTTCTGGCTAAGAAAGAATTCAGAGCCAAGACTCAAATACAAGCAAAAATTTATTTAGAAAGTCACATAGGTGGAAGAAGTGAGCCATAGAAGAAATGGGCTCAGGAAACACGTTACAGAAGCAAAGGAAGGGCCTTTGGATCTTGGGAGAAAGAGAGAGGCAAAGAAAACATGCCTGGGGCAAGAGGGTGGGGAAAGGCTCCAGTCTGAGAGAAAGAGAAGAGATGAGAGGGGACAGAGGGGCCTGTACCAAGTGCTTTTATCTGGGAGCCTTAGGGAAGAAGTGAAGAAATCCAATAGAACACAGGTATGGCCCCTGTGGTCTCCACTGACTGAATAGCACCAGAGGGTCAGTAGTCGATGCAGCTGGTTCTGATGCCAGCCATGGCATCACTCCATCTGATTTTCTGCTTCTCTGGACCTGGAGCTTAAGCACAGCTGTAGCATAGATGTCCTCTTCCTGGAGGTTAATGCTTAAGACAATGGTTGTGCAAGAGCTTATAATTTTACCTATTGCTAGTTACCTGGGGCTCTCCACCCTGATAACTCTCTGCATGTGGCCTATTCTTTCTACTACCGAGGAATAGGTGAAAAGGTGAGGATAAATATAATCAATAATAGTGTGAAAACTTTGCACAGTGACAGATGGTTTCTAGACTTAATGTGGTGAGCATATAGTAGGTATATAAATGTCTAACTACTATGTTGTACACTTGAAATTAATATAATACTGTATACAAATTATACTTTTAAAAAAGGTAGTATGAATGTTTTATGTACTAATTTAAACAGAAAACAGAACTAAACCAAAACAATAATGAAAAAAATTTCCAAAATTCTGAAGTACAAAGCAGTCTTAGAAGTTAGTGAGAGGTAAGCAAAAAGAATTACCTTCTGACTACTTTTGCTATAAAGTTTCTATTTGAAAAGAATCCTTTTCAAATTGAATTCCCTCATTAAATTTATTTTCTTCTTTCAAATTCAAGTTCCTCCCTTCTTCCAGTGATAATCATACACATATATAAAATGCAAACAAGGCCAAAAAAATACATTAAAAACAAAGATAAATCTCAAAGTTCCACTACCTTGACATACTTATTAACATGTTGGTTAACATCCTTCTAAAGTTTCTCTATACATACATACCTATCTACATACAAACATACATACATTAAATAAATGGAGATAAAATATTATTTGGAAACATTTCCTTACCTAACAATGTTGTAGAGAACTCATACTGTCAAATGTTAAACACTATGTTTAATGATCATATTGCTCTTTACCACAGAGTGTATGCTACACCATAACCAATCTAACCAATCTCCTACTGATGAACACTCAGATGGTCTTTTTATTTTTTATTTAAACCTTAGCAACAACAACAAAATCATAAACATTCTTGTGCTAGTTACTTAACTTACTATCTCCTAGCTTTAAGCTTATCCTGTAATCTACTCTGAGATCCCAGAGCTATAAATTTGTAAATTATATTTCCCATACTGCCTCAGGAGCTGGCTTCCTGTTAGGTTCTTCCAATTAGAGACACTAGAGCTTCTTTAGACATTCTGTGCATTAGCTTCACTGCCCCCTCGCAACAGCCAGGCCACCCCTACTACTAATGTTGGTTGATGTTGGCAGGGCTCTTCCTCTCATTGGCCAGTCTTTATCACCTACCCTTCTTCCCAGTTGTTCTCCAAACATCTGTATTAATTAAGTTATTTATGTTTAAACTATCTAGTATACTTTTATTTCTATGACTGAACCCTGAACCATATAAAAATTATATAGACATCTTTTCTAATTATCTCTGGGATGAGTTCTTAACAGGGAGACAACAGTGTTAAAGATTATGCATACTTCAAGTTAGCATATATTACCAACCCACAAAAGCTGCATCAATTTACAGTCCAACCACTGGACTGTAAAGGCTAGCTAATCCTGGTTGCAGCATACAAGTGTTTTTATTTGTATTTTCCTTGATTCCTATCAGTAGGCATAAATTTCTGTTTTTTTTTCCAAAGGGCAAACAACTTAGATTCAAAGTAATAATGACAATAATAATGGTAATATTGATATATACAAGCAAAGATATGCTGAGTGCATAATCTGTACCATGCGCTATTCTAAACCCTCTCCATAGAGTGTCCCATTTAATCCTCACAGTACATTTTTGAGATGGACATTATTGTTCCCATTTCAGACATAAGGAAACCAAGGCTGGGACGAGGCTGTATACGGTGATCAGTTTTACACAGCTAATGAGAAGAGAGCTGAGATACTAGGGGGCTATTCATATTTATGAGATGAGGGGGCTCTGCAGTTATAGACAGTTTTCTCATCCATGAAGATAAGGGGGCTCTGCAGTTACAAACAGTTTTCTCATCGATGAAGCACCTTCTTGATGATACAGGTTGCATGAAAACAGTTGTTGAAAAAAATCAAAAACTTTTCTTTCCAGTGGGCAGGTAACAGAAGTAACAGGAGAAGAAGCTGCTAAATGTCAGCCATTCTCTCAAGTGCTGCCACACACACACAACACTAGAACCCACTGGGCATTTGCACAGGTGTGAGTTAGCCTGCACTGTACCCCAGGACGTGGGGGAGGAACCCACACCTGGCTGCTAAAGCCTTCCCCCATTTATCAGTCCTCATTCAATGATTCTGCAGCAAAGGACTTCTGTATGCTCAGGGTGGAAAACAGGCTGGAAAAGACACAGCCTTGGCCCTTAATAAGCTAACAGTCTAGTGGAGAGCATGACAAGTGAAGAAGAAATTGCAAACTCTGCAACTATTGCTAGCATTATGGGGGGAGGGCCAATACAGGAGCCCCTTAGCCAACACAGTGCCTTTGTGTGAGTTAGGAAAAGACCCCTCTGAGAGGGCCTTGACAGATAGGGCTTGTGAAGAGGCACCTTATCTTGGGGAGCCTGCAGCCCCCAACCTCCACCCACTAGGCCACAGTGCTGACTTTTAGCCCCTCCCAGGCCCTCAGCTACCTGCTTGGGAACAGAGCCTTGTTCTGCACCTCAGCTAAAATTAACCAAAGGTGGGTCTACAGGAGATGCTAGAGTGAAGAAGCTGAGAGCAGGGCCCTAGAACCAGAGCTTGGACTGGGCTCAAATCCTGCAACTTGTGTGAATTTGAGCAAGCAAATTCGCTACTGAGCTCATTTTCATCATCTAAAAATGAAACAGAAGGAAAAATGATGATGATGATATTGTCCCAATATTAGGGTTATTTTGAAGGTTGAGAAAATGCTTGTAAAACCCTTGGCACAGGGCACACACGCTTAGTAAATGTTTTTAATAAGCTGAGACCTGAAGAGTACCCAGGAAAAGAATGGGGCAAGAGGGAAAAGGGTCTCTGAGTAGCTAAGCTGGACTCTCCCTTAGCTCACACGTCAGCTAGGAGCAGCCCCTGTGCATGGCCTGCCGACACCTCTGCAAGCTGCCTTCCTAGCCCGAAGGAATACTAGGCTCTTCCAGGAAGGGACCAAGCCACAGTGCCTGCCTTCCTGTCTTCTAGGGACTGCTAGGAAATTCACCCCTCTCCCCAGCCCTAACATGAGATGAATTCTAAGGTCTGCCATACCCATGGATTGAACTCAAATGAACTGGACTGCATGTGAGAGACTGCAAAGGCAGGGGCCAAGGAGCAACTAGGGGGAAAGAGCTCATTCCCCACCCCTTTCCTCTTAGCTTTAGTCAGTCAGAACTCCCTCCAGGCACCAGGGTATTTTTCTGAATTGAAAACCAAACAAAACAGAGTACAAGAGAGACTCCAGTAGTGCATCTGTCAAGTGTGTCTCTGTGTGTTGAAAAAAAGATACATGCAATCCCCGATCCAGTCTGAATCCCGGGTCTGGGTGTGTACAAAGGCAACCAATCAAAGCTTCTTTACAATGGATGTTTCTCACTCTCCCTTCCTCTCTCTTTCTTTAAAAAGAGAAAAAGAAAGAGACACAATGAAAATGTCCTCAGGTGAAGATTAAAAATAAATAATGCATAGGTTCCCAAATAAGAAAGATCTGCTCTGCCATGGCTTACAAGACCAGTATGGATCTTGAAACCTTATTCCTATGGTGACATTATAGCACATTCCTTCCAAGAGTCCAGGGAACATCATCAATGTTTTCCTGTTATGAAACATGTGGGCTGTATAACAAACCTGTGGCTTAACCTAAAACCCCTGAGATCTGAGCACAACTCAGCTTTGTCAATTCATTCTATACGAGGCCCTGTGCTAAATGCTGACCACAGCAATGAGCTGGATAGATGCAGCACCCATATCATGATGTTTAGGTCTAACAGCAGATGGGCATTAAACAAGGGACAAATGCATGCAGAATTTCAAATGTGGTAAATGCTATGAAGGAAAAAGAGCAGTGCACTTTGAGAGAGATAAGTGGGGATCTATTTGAGACTGAGTTAACCTGAAGCTACGAAGAATGAGAAAGAGTCATAGAAGCCAAAGGATAGGATGGAGGTAAGGGTGGATTTTAGGTCAAGGGAATGTTTTATACCAAGTTCCTAAGGTGAGACAGGGCTTGGCATCTCTGAGGAACTAAGAGAAGATGAGAGTAGATAGAGTGGGAAGGTAGGGACTATTAGAGAAGCTGCCATCAGCCAAGTGATGCTGGGCCAAGCTAGCCGGGTAGAGAAGTTTGGATGCCATTTCAGGTGCAATGGGAAGAGATTACAATTGTAAACAGGAGACCAACATAATCTGAAATCTCTTTTTAGAAATTAATTCTAGCTACCATCTGGAGAATGGCTTAGAGAGCGGCAGGAGGAGAAAGATTGCTGTAATTGTCCTGACAAGAGCTGGCAGTGAGTGGGACTTCAAGAGGCAGGTGGCAGCAGGGATGCAGAGTGGGTGGATGTGAGATGTAATTTGGAGGTAGCATGAAGCATGGGTCCTGCTTCTGCATGGAGTAAATGGGTAGATGAAGGTGCCCTTCACTGAGATGGAGATCTATGGGCAAAGGTAAATTTGGAAAAGGAAAAAAAGAGGTAAGCTGCTTTGAACATGTTAAGCCAGAGAAGGATGTGAAATCAAGGGTGATTTTTTTTTTTTTTTTTTTGGTAAACACTGTGCTTTATTTGCCTCCAATAGATGAAAAGTTTGAAGAGGATGAGAGAAGAAATAGGAAAGGGAATGCACTTCTTGAGGGACTGTGAAGGGATGGGATCAGGGACTCCATGTGGAGGGATCATTGTTGAGAAATTCTAGCTTGCAGGAAATGGAGAAGATGAGGGTAGTTGCAAGTAGGTCTGTGCACTTGTTGCTCCCTTCTCATGGCATCTGTTTCTTTAATGGAGTGTGAAGCAAGGTCATCAGCTGAGAATGAGTGTGCAGAGGTGAAGGTTTGGAAAACATGAAGGAAGAAATAATCATTTTGTGGAGGGGGCTACGCCCACAGGGCCCCCCTGGCCACCACGGATGAGAATAAGTCTAACAAGACATGATCTTCTTGGGGAGGAAAGGTGGCCAATCTCTCAAAGGAGAAGGGCCAAGAGCCTTTTCCTCAATGGGCTTTTATTGGGTTCAATTGCACAGCAATACAGGTAAAGCTCGTTAATCATTGTTAGGCAGTAAGGATCAAACAATAGATAACATACGAAGAACTACTAAGTCTTATTGTGAGTCAGGGACTGTTAGCTAAAGGGCTACAAAATGTTGGGAAACAAACTCATTTCCTGCTTGGACCCTTATCATTTAATTGAGAGCATTCTTAGCAAAGCAGTTTTCACAGGATTTTACATATTCTTTCTTAGGCCTGATCACCCAGGGAACCCACCCTATCCAGCACAGGGTTGCACCACCTTCTGTCATTGTTTCAGGCTTAAGTCAGGCAGGGGAAGGAAGGCAGCCAAGAGATTAGGAGACTTCTCACAGACAAAATGAGGACTCAGGCTATGTCAAAGCTGAGGGTCCATCACCCCATTTTGCTATAGCCCCCCAAGTCCTTCCCTGGGGCCTCCCCATGATCATGCCTGTCTTAGGTCATCCCCCCTTGGGGAATCTTATCCATCATTGGCTAACCGATCAAGTATTGGGGGCCAGTTATGGATGAAGTAAATGGAGCAGAAGTGGCATTCCTGCCAGGGAGATAAGCTTTGTCTCCTTAGTGGCTTATGGTCTGAAGGTCGCTCACTCAGAGTTAGCCATGGAAGGGTGGCTACAGCTTCTGAAACCAGGCAGGGCAGTTTCCAACAATTTTGGAGAGCAGAAAAGTCATCTCACCGGAAAAATATCTTAGGATCATAGGGCAGTTCTGAGTATTCATTTGTGATAATAATTATGATTTTATAGTGGCACCAGTCTGCCCTATTTTCTCCAGAAATATCCTACTGAAATAAGAAGATTAAATGAGGTAATTCACACAGAACTGTGTGGCTCAAAGCAAGCATGCAATGTGTATTAGCTGTTGTTACTTATCATACAGTAGCAACACCAGCAATAGCAATAATTGTAGTGGTAATGGTGCATTATTTCAGGTAGATGGACAAGAGAAGGCAGACAGTTTGGTACCCCAGCTTGTGTGAAGAAGAGAAAGAAGAGCAAGAAAACAGCAATAGTGATGGATCATGGAAGAGAATTGAATAATAGGGTCAATATATTGGAGAACACTATAAGGTCAAAAATTTCACAAGTAGAAAAACCCATCATAAAATTCATATGGAATCTTAAGGGACCCTGAATAGTAAAAACAATTCTGAAAAAGAAGAATAAAGCTGGTAGTTTCATACTTTCTGGTTTCAAAACTTACAAAGCTATAGTAATCAAAACACTGTTGTACTGGCATAAAGACAGACATAGAGGTTAAAGGAGTAGAGGGTCCAGAAATAAACCCTCTCATATGATTTTTGGTGAGAGTGCACCAAGACTATTCATTGGAGAAAGGACATGTTTTCTCATCTAATGATGCTGGGAAATTTGGATTTCACACCCAAAAGAATGTGTACACTGTACACAGAAATCAATTCAAAATGGATCAATGACCTAAACATAACAACTAAACTATAAAACTCTTACAAGAAAACATAGTGGAAAAACTTCATGACTTTGGATTTAGCAAAGATTTCTTAGGTATGACACCAAAAGTACAGGCAACTAATGTAAACAATAGCTGAACTTGATCAAAATTTTAAATTTTTGTATACAAAGGACACAATCAATAGAGTGAAAAGGCAACCTACATAATGGGAGATAATACTTGCAAATTATATTCTAATAAGAGATTAGTTTCCAGACTGCATATCTATATCTATATATACATATATACACACATACCCTACAACCCAAGAATAAAAACAAAAACCAATTATAAAAAAGCACTTGAGTAGATATTTCTCCAAAGAACATATACAAACAAATTGTTAGTGAGCACATGAAAAAATGCTCAATATCATTAGCCATTAGGAAAATATGAGTCAAAACCACGAGAAACCACCTTAAACCCATTAGGGTGGCCACAGGAAGGAAGGAAGGAAGGAAGGAAGGAAGGAAGGAAGGAAGGAAGGAAGGAAGGAAGGAAGGAGAAGGGGAGGGAAGGGAAAGGAAGGGAAGGGAAGGGAAGGGAAGGGAAGGGAAGGGAAGGGAAGGGAAGGGAAGGGAAGAGGGAAGGAAGACAAATAAGTGTTTGTGAGGATGTGGAGTAATTGGAACCTTTGTGTGCAATTGATGGGAATGTAAAATGGTGCAGCAGCTGTGGAAAACATTTTGGTGTTTCCTCAAAAAGTTAAATATAGAATGACTGCATGACCCAGCAATTCCACTCCTAAATATACACCCAAAAGAAATGAAAGACAGATACATGTACAGTAATGTTCATAGCAGCATTATTCATGAGAGCCAAAAAGTGGAAACAACCCAAGTGTTGTATTCCACTGATGAATGGAATAAACATACATTGAAATACTATTCGACCTTAAAAAGGAAGGAAATTCTGACACATGCCAAAATAGGGATGAACTTTGAGGACAGTGTGCTAAATGAATTAAGCCAGTCACAAAAAGACAAGTAATATATGATTCCACTTATGTGAGGTTTCTGGAATAGTCAAACTCATAGAGACAGAACAGAATGGTAGTTATCAGGGGCTGGGGGATAGGGAATGAGGATTTAGTGTTTAATGGGTAGAATTTCTGTTTGGGAAGATTAAAAAAAGGTCTGGAGATGAATGGTGGTGATGGTTGCACATCAATGTCAATGTGCTTAATACCACTGAAATGCACATGTAAAGATTGTTAAAGTGGTAAATTTTTATATTGTGTATATTTTACCACTTTGTTTACCTACTTGTTTACTTACAGTTAGAATCAATAAGCAAATTAGCTAGAATGCACAAGAAATTGCAGCCAGAGAGTGGCATCTTTGGATTATTTGGAGCTAGTGCAGTTTCAGATAAATTGAGTCTAGGGTGTGGCCAGGGAATGGGTGTCTGAGAGGGAACAGAATAAAATGTTATTGGAGGGAAAGAGGTCATGGAGCTAAGCCTACACTGTTAACATCTCTGTGACTCAGGAGAGGAGAGGGATGGTGAGGAATACTGACAGCTCTGTAGGACAGAGAAGACTATGAGGTGGAACAGTGCCAGCCTGGTTGCAAGGGGAGAGAGGTTACGGTCTGCCGGAGGTGGCATGAAAACCTTGGTGTATGTGGGCTATAGGAAGACAAGCAGTTTCCCCTGAAAGGGGTGCAAGGAAAGCAGGGCCCTAGGATAGGAGCAGGGCTTTGTTAGGGAAAGGGAGTGAAGCCAGGCAGGTGACAGGCACAGGGGCCTGGAGAGGCTGCTCTGGCCATCCTGTTGGGATATCTCAGAAAATCCCATCCACTGTGGCAGTAGAAGGGTTCCACATTCATCTTGTGATTGAGCTCCCTTTCTTCAGCTCTGTCAATTTTCAATTTTACACACTCCACGCTGGCATGAGAATTTGTGCTGAAGATCTCTTTCATGATTAGTAAATGAACACATTTCACAACAAATGATCAAGAAAATAAACACAGAAGGAATCTTGGCAGAGTTACCACCAATTTGAAATAAAATATAATCTGGCCCCAGGAGCCAAGGCCTGGATACAGGCTCTAACTACATTTCTCCCTATCCTAAAAGTATTAGCAAAGTCATTCATTACACCAGCCATTTTGTGCTGTGCCCTAAAGTCAGCACAAAATATCACTCAGTGCACCCCTCTGCCCATCAAGGAGACAGCAAGGCCTTGTCTCTCCTACCAATCTCTGTTCACACAACCACTTGTTTACTAGTAAACCAACACTGCTCACCAAATCACCAATTCATTGTCTCAAATAATTAATTCAGCGCATATGAATAATTAAGGCTCAGTTGAGACCTATTGCTGAAAAAACCTATAGTCATTTGGCTTTTTCATGCAGTGTGACGGAGGAACTGAGAATTCTTTGACAAAGCTATTGTGACAGAGTAGGAAAAATGTCCGTCCAAGTGGTCAGTCCCACCTGGAGCCAGATGAGGCAAAAACCACCTGCTACCTGCCTGTTGGCTAAATTACACAGTTTCATTCTCTTATTATATTACTGTTTTCCTTTAGCAGATAAGTCAGCCAGGCACAGAGAAAATATCATTTATACTTCCTCACTCTTGTCATTATTTTCTTTCTGGTGTGTAAGAGGAGAAATTATTTTTGGCGAGGGACAGTACAAACCACACCACACCACCACCCTGCTGGGAATATTGAATATCAAGTTGAGCTGGATTCCCAGAAAAAATAAATATTCCCTGGGGGCCCTGGGGATGTTTGGGGAAAGGGTATTAACCTACTCAGGCCACAATGACATGCTCACTCAATACACCCCTGTTAGCACCTTGCATGTATAAGGCATCTTTCTAGAGCTGGAATGACAATGGTGAGTAGGACACACTAGGTCTTCTCTGACTTCATATAATCTGATCCAAGGGGACCAGAGGAGTTCCAGGGACTCTAAAACTGCTCAAGTCTTGTCTGGATACCAGTCACATTCCAGCTCTAAAAAAAGAAGCTCCTGGGCTTTCTGTTGATGAAACAGAAAGAGATATCTGGCTAGCAAGCAGCCAGCTGAGAACAATTTGAGGACTAAGGGGCTGGAGGTGGCAAGCAGGACCACCCTGGGTCGCAAAATGGCAGTGGAGTAGGTGGAATTTTCTCACACCTCATCCCAGAACCAAACTGGAAATAAAAATAAAGAGATGAAGAGCCACCCAAAATAAACAACGGAAGACTTCCTGAAAAAGAGACTTTTGGCCAAGGATAGGCCAAAAACCAACTAGAGACTGGTAGAAAGGGTGGAGACTGGCACTGTTAACACAGGCAGCGGGCTGAGGTTGCGGCATGGCTGTGGGAGCTTCCCTCTGAGAAAAGTGAGGGCTGGACATGAAGCACAGAGTGCCGGTGCCATCAACTGCTCACATGACATCCAGAGATGGAAAGGCTAAGGAGAAAGAGCCCATTACAGACAAAACCACTATTTTTTTTTTCTTCTCAAAGGGGCCAAGGCACAGGTTACTCATTCACAGCAAACTGACCTTGGACTCCAGCAACATGAAGGTAGCACGGACTAGAGTCACTGAGGAGAGTGTGAACTGAGAGGCACTGGGGAAAGACATGGGGGAGTGGTTGCAAGGATTTTTATGCCTGGACATACTTCAATACCTTAGCCATCACCTTTCTTGAAAAGAGCAAGTCTCTCCTGGGGAAAAACCATTACGCCAACCTGTGTGATACTGTTCATCCCATCCTCTGGTGTTGGGGGCTGGGATAAGCCTGGTACAGGCCGACACAATCAGACCTGGAAGGCTACGCCCGAACGCTGCGGTCAGGAGCCATAGAACTCCCCCTTCCAGACATGCAGGTGGCACACCAATCGGTGCCTTGATCACGCGCCCGCCATACACCCCCCGGCCAATCGCTGGCCAAGGCACGCTTTGAAGCCACCTATCCAC